>JAOVYX010001461.1:0-12625 GCA_035668315.1 Drosera spatulata | reverse complement strand
CAAGACAAAAAGACACTAAAAATATAATTTAGGCAATACAAAAGGAATAAAACAAACGTTTAGAATAAAGAAATGATGTGTGTTTTCATATACATCAATATATTAAGTCTAACAATGAGCAGTTGCAAGTTACTTCAGGAAACTGAGATTGAAAGCAGGAAGGAAATCGAGGCCTTGAAGAAAACCATTAATACCCAGGCCTTTCAGGTAGTGAATCTGAAGTCAAAATTAATTTTTGTCAAACCCAACGAGCTAACTAAATCTGAGTTGCTGCATGAAAAGGAATAAAAATTGCTTTATGGACCAAAGGAGAATCATGAAGTTGAAAAGAAAGTAACCTTGTTGAAAGCTAACCTTGCCATTGATGACAAGTATATTAGGGAACCAGGGCCATTGATCAAAATGCCTAAGCAATAAAGTCCTGACTCTTCCTGGTTAACTGTCACAAAGAAACCTACACTTAAAAGATCATATCACAAATATGGACTTAAATTTGAGGTTGTTAATAAAAGAAAATTATCTAGAAACCTCAAAAGAAGTACATTGATGTTACTGATTATTTGTTGTGTACTTATTGTGTCTTGGATGGGCATTTGATTAAAAACTGTGATAAGAGGCTCAATGATCATGCTAAGAACCCGAGACAAGTGAAAACCACCTACATTGTTTTACCTATACCTATTTTGTCTTTACTTATGCAAAAGGACCCAATCTAATGTGGGTTTCAAAACTATCCCCTTGATCTCATGGTTGTAGGCAAGAGTGAGAGGGAGCAACTTATGGTTCTTGGATAGTGGCTGCTCTAGGCATATAACAGGTGACAAATCTTTGTTTCTCTCACTCAAAGCCTTTGATGGAGGAAATGTGACTTTTGACAACAATGGTAAAGGTAAAATTGTTGGTACATGTAAGATTGGTAAGTCACTATCTAATTCTATTAATGATGTGCATTATATTGTAGGATTGAAGTATAACTTGTTTAGCATATCCCAATTTTATGACAAAAAACAAAGTTGGGTTCACTGATAATGTTTGTATTGTGAAGAATTCAAAGACACAAAAACTTATCTTCAAGAAAAAAGGTGCAAGAAAGTTTGCAGAAAAACGAAACAGGGCGTCTGAAGATAAAACATCTATTTTGCTTTTGTTTGTCCTTAATGTCTCTGTTCCACCACCATCACTCTCTGGTGTTACTTTGACATCCTCTCTATTTCACGCCAAATCAAAACAGGGTGTATGAACAAAATGAAATAGGATGCCTAAAGAAAGAAAAAACAAAGCGTCTGAACAAAACAAACAGGACGTCTGAACAAAAAAAAAAAAAAAAAAAAAAAACACCACCAAATCCACAAAATCAAACTTCAAAACAAATCATTTGACACAAGAGATAAACACATTCACACATATACACCACATACCAAAACAATACTGATCCAAACCTCAACTAGAAACTCTGAAACCACAACTACTTGAGCACACACAAAATTCAACCCAACGACATGATTGTCGTAACAAGCACAATTACCCCGACGAATTCATCTGAAGCACAATAATCAATCTCGAATTAGAAAACTCCAAAACCAAAGCAAATTGATCAATCAGACAACTCCACACACTAACCAACACAATAACTGATCACCATCGCAAGCTTCATCAAATTGATCGATCGAATTCTACATCAATCTACCGACAAGTCAACAATGTTTCTTTGTACAACCAGTTGTCAATCTACCGTTAAACCTCTATCGCTTCCTATCTTGTTTTTGCTAAAATGACAAAAGTTTAATCCGTATTTCGAACAGTCAAAAGCACATCAACTCCTTCTTCAAGAATCAAAACAATCACAAAATTGGATAACCTATATCAAATCAAGAACCAACGAAACGAAACTCGAAAATCAAAATCAAAATCAGTATTATTGAAATTGCATGCAATTGAAACCTCTCTTGAAACAATATTTACTATTGGCAAAGAATATCTAAGCCAACAACAGAACCCTAAACCACTAATTAAGGTTGTCAATCAGTTCAGTTAGGGTTAATCAGTTCGATTTTTTGTCGGTCCAGTTTTTACGACTCACAACCAAAATCGTTTATTAATCGGTTCGATTTTTTTGGTTTTTCAACGGTTTTTGTTTGAACGATTTTTTAGCAGTTTTTTACGATTTCGTCTTGAATATTTTGAGATTATAACTATGTATATAAATCATTAAAATAACTTTATAAATTTTTACTACACATGTTTACAAAAATATATTAGATATATCGAGTTAAAAAAAACGACATAAATTATACTAAAAGTATATGAACAAATGATTTTTCTTATAAACCAAATACAAAATATTCAACCAAAAAATATAGAAAATATGACTGAAAGTTTTTATTTCCGTTTCTAACTAAAAAAAAACAAGAAACAAAAAATAAAGACAATATCCACAATACTAAGGATATTAGGTTCCTTTAGGTTTCGAATAATGTAATGTGTTTGATATTTAAGTTTAACAATCTTATATAAAATAATTATGATAATTAATTTTAAGTGTATCGATAATCGATCATAAACGGTTCGGTTAATTGGTTTACCATCGGTTTCTCGGTTCGATTTGGTTTTAAACTGTGTTTTCATTTTATAAACCAAAACCGAATCATTTAATAATCGGTTCGATCGATTTCGTTTTGTCGATTTCGATAGCGATTCGGTAATCGGTTGGACCTCCGTGTTAATAGCCTTACCACTAACCATTAACAATTATACCATACCAATTGCTCAATAGCGATCTGCGAACTCGAGCTCAGTCAAACAAATTCACCCGAATTTACGGCACAAGAAACCTAGAGATCGTAATAGATCTGAAGAATTTCGAGGTCAATTCAATTGAAGGAAATGGAGGGGGGGGGGGGGAGAGAGAGATGCGACGAGGTCAAAGATGCAGTGTCGGAGGATGTGAGGACCCGAAAAAATTCGGTATAATTTAGTTTCATGATAATTAACGTGAATAATAAGTTATCATACGTTATAATTTATTTTGCGGGGTTATAAGGCTCGTTTGATAATATGATAGTGAAAGAATGAAAAATATGGAAGAAATATAACCCTAATACGCAAATACGAAGAAATACAGTCTTAATACAAAAATATCAAATTTATACGAAAATGTCCTAAACCTAATTTTGACACTTATTTTTCTTTATGTCAATTTCTATTCCACCTAAATTAAATCAATTATCTACTTTCATTTAATTATTTTAATTTATTTATTTTCCTATAAATACAAGCTCTTCTCCTTGAAAACTTCTCACAAACACAAAAATACTCCTTACCATGCAGAAGAAGAGATAAGCAAGAGAAGAGAAGAAGAAGAGTTTGAGGAGTAAAGGAGAACCTAGGTGACAAAACGACGAGGATCTTTCACTATTAAGAAGAAAAGATGACCATCTTGATTAGAAATTTCGTAGAAAATTATAGTCTTTGAAATAAATTTTGATTATAATATATCTTGAAACTCATATGTCTAATTCCTAATTAAGTTGATAAATCATGATTCGGAGTTATGAATGTTAATATATAAATCAAAACATATGAATATATCAGCCTGTAAAAACTGGTTATAGGGCTGAATTTGTGGCTTGATCTGAAATTACATAGTAGAAGTTAGAAAACGAACCTTATATTAATGGAAAGGTATGGAAGTTTAGTTTTCAGAACAATTTATAAGTTGGGATTTGGAGTTATGTATAAGGAGTTATAAGATGATTAGTAAAGAAAGATCAAAATATTTGATTTATATAAAATATAAATTAAAACGAATAAACTGCTATTATCCGTAAGTATTCACGATAAAAACTTTAATTCGCTAGAAATATCATGGAGTCTAGTTCATGTAGAATTTTATGAAATAATTTTACGAAATAATCATGAACTATCAAAATGAGTATCAAAGACTCTTCCCAAAGCTCGACACCAGCATATAATATTGCTATGATCTTTTTCCAGAAGTACGAACAAATATGCTATTATGTTATAGGAGGTGGAGACGCTGCTCATTGACACATTTAGGAAAAGCCAAGCATGCGTGTAGAAAGCGGTGTTCAGAAGGTAATGTTTAGATTTATTATGTGTGACAATGCGTATTATTATACCGTGAGTATAATAATATGTATTGAAATCTTTGGACGTAATCACTAAATGTGACTCGCGTAAAATAGTGATTTACAACTGATGTGTGCTGTGTGCTAAATATTGAGTGTTGTGAAGTGTTGTTGCCTATTGTATGCTATGCACCGTGAGTACTGTTTGATGCTGAAAACTTTATGGATTGAATTATATTCCATGAATATGAGATTGCCTATCTGGCTACTGTGTTGGTTGTGAGACTTGGATGGTGGAGTTACATTGTGATTAGGCATGCTTAGTTGGGAAAGGGATTGGCAAGGGGGGATACCTGTGAGTATTCACCTTGTATGCATGTAGCGATCCAGTGAGGCCATTTTGGTTTGTTGGGATACTCACTGCATGAGACGCAGGGCTTCAGTTAGGGTTTGGCCTCCCTACTGGACAACCCATGCAAAGAATATGAAAAGTAAAGAGTTTGGTCTATGTCACAATGTGTGTTCACACCAGTTTTTGGTATACTCCCAGAACATTATTGTAACATTTTACAAATGAGAAACGCATGGATGGATATTTGGTTGATGGTGGGGGAAAAGGAATGCTTGGTGCAGTTGTGTTCTTTGGATTGATGATTGTCTGGTTACTTTGTGTGTCTTTACATTAAATACTATTCAGTTTGTCTGGTATGCTATTTGCAGAGTGCTGGAATAAATGATCTAAGTGATCAAACTTTCCTTCGTTATTGAACTCCTATAGCTCACGACAACTTTTCTTGTTTTCTTTCTTTTCTCCCTTTTCAGGTAATGAGTATGACGGTGTATTGCGCTAGTAGGCGAGGATGCATCCATAAATAACTCATCTAGATTCTGTAAAATATCACTCATGAGATTTAAGGAGGATTTGGTGAGATCAAAGGTTATGTCTAATGGGTGTTTGGAAAATAAATGAGCAAAACAGTTTGAGTTAATGATAATTCCAGTTGTTTCATATGTTAGGATAAATTGATTATACCTAGCTAGGGCAGTGAGCTACAACAACGATAATTCCACGTAGTTTTCTTTGATAAAATACAAAAAAGTCGGGGCGTTACAGAGTGGTATCAGAGCCAAGGTTTAGGATATAAATCAAAGGAAATTACATAGGAAAAAAATTACATATGCATTAAGAGTAGGATGGGGGAAATGCTACTGTAAGAGTAGAAGGGGAGGTTAGGCATTTGTCTCATGGTTTTCTTTTCTTTTTTTTTTTTTTTTTTAAACTTAACTTAAGATTAACCTCGGATGGGAGATACCCTTACTAAATTTATGTTGATAATAGTAAGGGTATAAGAGAAAAGGTTCTTCCCCATTAGGCAAGATGGGCTAAGATGTTTCTCGCTCACAATTATGTTTGGATATTAATCTATATTTATTGGCACAAATAATGAGGCAAGTTGTTTTGGTTAGGATGGTGAAGACTAGGAGCCAAGTATACGAGCATGTATGTGTCTATGAGGAAGTTCATAGGAAAAAGATTTGGGAGCACATAAGGATACACTTGCACAAACTAAAGAAGGATATTCGGAAGTTAAAAAGGATTGATGAAGACATAGGATGTCTTGTGTATCAAGTAGCAATTTTTTGCTCCTTATCGGATTATATTGATATGATATAATGGGAACGCTAGTATCCAAAGCTGCTAGTGTATGACCCACTCTCAAAATGTAAGAAGTCTAATGAAGAAGTTTATTATTGGGATGGCAGATGGATGGTGAACTTTGAGATGATAGCGGATAGAGTTGTAAATATGGAGTATGGACCTGAGGAGGACTCTGGAAATGAATCTGAGGGGGATGAGCCCTTGTGGAAGATGAACTCATAGGGATGTTCAAGCTTTATGATACAGTTTTTAAAGTGTGTGTACCCTATTTATGTGGTTGTCATGTTTAAAGGTGCGTGGTGGTGCTCCTTGATGTAGCTTCTCATGTATAAAAATAAGGCTTATCGATGTACACTAGGTTGAGGTTGTTGCTTGTCTTTGCCACCTATGACATCTCTATGCAATGAAATGTTGGGATATATGTTTCGTGTGCGGCGAAGTGTTGAAAGTTGTTGTTAATATTATTGGATTTTGGGTCGGATGGTTGGTTATTGGGAGGAAAGAAATAACGAAATGAGTGACTGAAAAAAAAAAAAAAAAAAAACAAATCAAACGGGGGAGAATATCAAAATAGGGTGTGACAGTGTGAATTCCTTGTGTACAGGGAAATGGCTTACAATTCAATTGATGCCGTGCCTCCTGAGGGGACAATGGAGTCACACGATCCTCGATAATTCATTAGGAGTCACACTCCCGTGTTGGAAGGGATCAACATTAGGAAAGTGGGAAATCAACCCCCGGTGCAACCGTCGGTTGATCCAATAACTAGTTTAGTTGAGGAACTTCTTAGAAGCAGGAAGAGACCTGAGGAGTGGAGACCGCTAGTGAGAAGTTCTTTCAACGACTCAACGCATATCGTCTAAAACAATTTGCTAGAGATGACCCAACAATTCTAGAAGATTGGCTAGGAGATATTGAGAAGCTGTTTGATGCCGTTGGGTGCCCGAAAAAGCTTAAAGTCAATTTCGTTGTGTATTATCTTGAGAGTAAAGCGAATACCTAGTGGAATACGGTTATGGAGCGTGCTCAACTTCCTGGTTTTGACTGGGATAGGTTCAAGAAACTGATCTGCGATAGGTAATATCCAGAGTCTCTGAGAGAAAAGAAGAGGGATGAGTTTACCTCTCTCCTGCAAAACTCCATTAGTGTCCCTGAGTACTCTGCAAGGTTTGCAACACTTTTGAGGTTTGTACCCTCGTTTTACCATTCTGAAGTAGAGAAGAAACGAAAATTCTTGAAAGGTCCCAGCTGGAGGCTAGGACAAACCTTACAACTCAAAAGTTTGACACATTCCAGGAGATGTACGACAAAGCCATAGACCTGGAAAGGGTTTTTGAGGAAAAAGATACATGTTTTGCAAACAGGAAGCGAAAGTGGGGAGATTCAAAGTCTAGAAGGTCTAGTGGATCCCAACAATTGATTGGGAATCGATCGAGCGATCGAGATGGAGCGACCAGTAGCTCGGCAGGTATGGGTCAGGACAGGGGAAGGCAGGACAACCGATCTTCTAGTCAATGGTATAGTCAGCAGTCAAGTCAAGATAAATCTCGGAGGAGTGGAGTAGGAAATCAGAACCAGTCTATCGGGAGGATTGTCTTCTATAACTACGGCAAGCCTGGACACGTCACACGAGAATGTCAAGGTGCGACTTTGACTTGCTTTATCTGTGGCGGACGAGGTCACATAAGCAATATGTGTCCTCAAATGGACAACACGTCAAGGAACGTCATCGAGAGATCTGCAGCCATAGTTCAGCTGGAGCCACAGGCATCAAGGTTTGCTGGAAATCAGTCTGAGCCTCCGTCTGGTAGGGTGTATATGATGAATCCTCAGGAGGCACATCATAGTGGACCTGTGGTGACTGGTAATCTTAAGCTTTATTCTCGTTCAGTCTACGTACTTTTTGATTCTGGTGCTACCTATTCTTTCATTGCCAAGTCTTTTATTGAAAAGTATGGAGCAGTGCGAAATCATATGCAGAGTGTGGTTTACATTGGGTTGTCAACTGGGGATGTAAGCACTTGGTGTCTAGTGTTCCTACTAAGATAGGAGGAGAGAACTTTTCGGTTGATCTAGTTGTGTTTGATTTTTGGGATTTTGACATCATTCTTGGGATGACTTCATTGGAGAAATATGGGACAATAATAGATTATGAAAAGAAGATAGTTAGGGTGAAAAGTCCTAAAGGAGGGAAGGAAGTTTACCATGGAGAGGGATCAAGGTCTTATTTACATACAGTACCCGCACTGACGGCTAGTAAGCTTTTAAGAAAGGGGTGTCAAGGGTATTTACGCAACATCAAGTTGTCCTCCATAAAATAACTGAAGTTATCTGATATTCCAGTGGTATGTGAATATTCTGATGTCCTTTTGGATGAAATTCCGGGTATGTCACCTTATAGAGAAGTTGATTTCTCTATTGAGTTAGTTCCAGGAGCAACTCTTTAAGGCACTATACCGTATGGCGCCAGCAGAGTTGAAGGAACTAAAACCTCAACTCGAAACTTTGCCGGAGAAAGGTTATATACGACCGAGTGTGTAGCCTTGGGGAGCCCCTGCGCTGTTTGTAAGGAAGAAGGGTAAGAGTATGAGGTTGTGTATTGACTATCGGGAGTTAAACAAGATCATCATAAAAAATCGATACCCTCCACCCTGTATCGATGATCTTTTTTACCAGCTTCAGGGAGTGGTGGTCTATTCAAAGATCGATCTTCGATCCGGTTATCATCAACTCCGTACTAAACCCAGTAACATTCCAAAAACAGCCTTTAGGACCAGATATAGTCACTATGAGTTTGTTGTTATGTCATTTGGTGTTACCAATGCCCCTGCTGTGTTCATAGATCTGATGAACCGTACCTTGATCGGTTTATCGTAGTCTTCATCGACGACATACTGATATATTCAAAAACTCCACAAGAACATGAGCAACACCTTCGGGTCACCTTAGAGAGTCTCAGAGACAACTAATTTTACGCTAAGTTAAAGAAGTGCGAGTTCTGATTAAAGGAAGTTGGTTTCTTGGGTCATGTGATATCTGGTGAGAGCGTTAAGGTCGATCCTAACAAAATTAAGGTTGTGATAGACTGGGCTAGACTAACCAACGTGACGAAAATTAGAAGTTTCCTTGGGTTAGCTAGTTATTATCAACGGTTTGTGGAAGGCTTTTCCAAAATAGCCGTGCCATTGACTAAACTCACCCGGAAGAATATAAAGTTTGTTTGGTCTGAAAGTCATGAGAAAGTATTCCTGTAACTCAAGAGTCGTCTTACCTCTGCTTCTATACTCACACTACTTTCTGGTGAAGATGGATTCTGTATCTATAGCGATATATCCAAGCAAGGTCTTGGGTGCATACTCATGCAACATGGGAAGGTAATAGCTTATGCTTCTAGACAATTGAAACCTTATGAGCTTAACTATCCGACGCATGATTTGGAATTAGTTATTGTGGTCTTCACTATAAAGATCTGGAGACGCTACTTGTATGGTATATCATGTAAAATCTTCACTGATCCCAAGAGTCTCAAATATATCTTCACTCAGAAAGAGTTGAATATAAGATAGTGAAGATGTTCGGAGTTACTGAAAGATTATTATTTGGATATTCAATATCACCTAGGGAAGACGAATGTGGTGGCCGATGCTTTAAGTAGAAAGGTTAGAAGTGCTAGGGAAAACTTGCACTTAATGGGAATTACGCAAGAAACCTTGGTTGAAGAGTTTCGTAAGTTGAAGCTCGAGGTTCGCGTAAAGATATGGGGCGGGGTCCTTGCAAATTTACAAGTTCGTCCTACCCTATATGATGAGATAGTGTAGGCACAGGTGATTGAAGATGCATTGCAAAAAATGATAGAGGAGGCACAGAAGGGTAATGCAATAGGATTTGTGATTCACAAGGATGGATCACTGAGATTTCAGAATCGTTTATACGTGCCCAATAATGAATCATTAAAAAAGGAAATCCTTGAGGAAGCACACCGAAGCCCTTACTCTCTTCATCCTAGAGACAATAAGATGTACCAGGATTTACGTAGTCACTTCTAGTGGAGTAATATGAAGAGAAAGGCAACTGCGTTCGTTAATAAGAGTATCGCTTATCAGTAGGTGAAGATAGAACATCAGAGACCCGGTGGGTTATTACAACCTCTGGAAATCCCGATGTGGAAATAGGATGCTATATCCATGGATTTCATAGTGGGACTACCTAGCCAGTTGGAGGTTTTAACTCTATCTGGTTGGTTGTTGATCGTCTCACAAAGTTCGCTCATTTCTTTCCAATCAAAAGCATGTGGAGGGTTGACCGATTGGCGAAGGAGTATGTTAAGGAAATTATAAGGTTCATGGAGTTCCTTGCACGATTATATCGGATAGGGACGCGAGACTTAAATCTTCATTTTGGCAAGGATTTCAGGAGGCACTTGGCACACGTCTGAACTTTAGCACTGCCTTTCACCCTGCGTCTGATGGTCAGATGAAGCGTACGATCCAAACCTTAGAAGATGTGTTGTGTGCATGTGTTCTCGATTTCAAGGGTTCATGGGATCATCATCTGCCTTTGGTCGAGTTCACTTATAACAATAGCTATCACTCTAGCATTGGCATGGCTCCATTTAAGGTATTATATGGTTGGAGGTATAGAACACAAGTGTATTGGAATGATATACAAGATGTGGTACAGCTGGGACTGGAGATGGTGTAAAAGTTAGATGAAAAGGTGAGATAGATACAGGAACGAATGAAAACTACACAAGATCGTTAGAAGTGCTCTGCAGATGTAAGGCATAAACCCTTGGAATTCGAGGTTGGGGATCACATATTCTTGAGAATCTCACCCACTAAAGGTGTTATAAGGTTTGGGAAGAAAGGGAACCTCAGTCCTTGATATATAGGACCTTTTGAGATTCTAGAGAGAGTTGGAGAAGTGGCTTATCGATTAGCACCTCCAGCTAACTTGTCGACTGTGCACAATGTATTTCATGTTTCTATGCTACGCAAGTATGTACCAGACCCAAGTCATGTCCAGTACGACCCTATTGCATTGGATGAAAGCTTGTCGTATGAGGAGCAACAGCAAGAAATCCTCGATTTCCGAGAAAAGTTATTAAAGAATAAGACAATATCGTTGGTTAAAGTTTTATGGGAAAATCATTTAACCTCGGAGGTAACTTGCGAAGTCAAGGAGACAATACGGAAGCTATTTGTTTAAAGGTAATTTATAAACCCTTTCTATCTCTGGTTTCGAGGATGACACCTTCTAAAGAGGAAAGAATGTGAGGACCCGAAAAAATTTCGTATAATTTAGTTTCACGATAATTAACGTGAATAGTAAATCATCGTATGGTATAATTTATTTTGCTGGGTCATAAGACTCGTTTGACGATACGATAGTAAAAGAATACAAAATATAGATGAAATTCAACCCTAATATACAAATACGGGGAAATACGATATTAATATGGAAATATCGTATTTATACGAAATTGACCTAAACCTAATTTTGGAACTTATTTTTCTTTATGTCAATTTCTATTCCACCTATTTATATTAATTATCCACTAATTATCCATTAATTTAGTTCTCCTCGAAAACTTGTCACAAACACAAAAGTACTCCTTATCATGAAAGAGAAGAGATAAGCAAGAGAAAAGAACAAGGAGAGTTTGAGGAGAAGAGGAGAAGGTAGGCGGGGTTTGGAGTTTTGTGTAAGTAGTTATGAGCTGATTAGTAAAGAAAGATCAAACTGTTTGATTTATAGAAAACATAAATTAAAACGAACAGACTGTTATTTTTAGTAAGTATTTACGATAAAAACTTAAATTCACTCGAAAGATTATGGAGTCTAGTTTATGTAGAATTTTACAGAATAATTTTCGAAGATGTTTACGAGAAGTTATATATTTAAACGCGTTAAAGGATCATTTTGAACAGTTTCTGAAACGGGACTGGAATGTCCTGTTTTGACCCCGAGCAACTCCAAATGTTCACGACCACTTCTAATAATGATAAATACATGAAATCATCATCATGGACAATCAAAATAAGTATCAAAGACTCTTCCCAAAGCTTGGCACTACCCCATAATATTACTATGACCGTTTTTTCAAGAAGTACGAACAAATATGCTTAACTCCATAACGTCAATAGTCATTCACAAGGGTGTGTCTTTATACGTGTATCCTGTTATGTTATAGGAGGCGGAGACGCTACTCATTGACACATAAAGGAAAGGCCAAGCGTGTGTGTGGAAGCGATGCTAAGAAGATAACGTTTAGATTTATTGTATGTGATGATGCGTATTATTATACTGTGAGTATAATAATATGCATTGGAATCTTTGGGCGTAGTCACTAAATGTGGCTGACGTAGAATAGTGATTGCAACTATTGTGTGCTGTGCGTTAAATAGTGAGTGTTGTGGAGTGTTGTTGCCTTGTGTGCTATGCACCGTGAGTACTGTTTGATGCTGAAAACTATATGGATTGAATGATATTCCATAAAGATATGATTGTCTATCTGGCTACTGTGTTGGTTGTGAGACTTGGATGGTGGAGTTATATTGTGATTAGGCATGCTGAGTTGTTAAAGGGACTGGCCAGGGGGGATGCCTTTGAGTATTCATCTTGCATGCATGCTGCGATCCGGTGATGTCGTTTTGGTTTGTTGGGATACTCACTGCAGGAGACCTAGGGCTTCAGTTAGTGCTTGGTCTCCCTACTGGATGACCTATGTAAAGAATATGAAAAGTTAAGAGTTCGGCCTATGTTACTGTAACGCCCCGAAATCCGGAATGCTCGGCACGTGACGTTATGCCGTCATAGACCCAGTCCATGACAAGGCCAAACAAATCAAACGGATTTGTAGGTATAGAAGCTAAGG
>JAOVYX010001460.1:0-12625 GCA_035668315.1 Drosera spatulata | reverse complement strand
ATGTGAATAGGTTGTTTTAAAAATTTTCAATATGATGCAGCAAGGTGTTCAATCAGAATACAATGATTATCCTTACAGAGTGTAGGAGGTGTCTAATGCACAGACTTGTGCTTTGAAAACTTGTCTCTTTGTGCTATTTAATTAATTTTGACCTGTTCTAATATGCAAAATAAAGTAATGCAAGACAAGAACACATGATTTTATACTGGTTCAGACACTCGTTATCAACTGATAAACGAGAGTTTAGTCTAGTTTTTCCTTGGTGACCAGTGTACTCAATCCAAGGGTGTGAGTTCACTATCTTCTTGTTTTTGACTTACAAGAGAACCCCTTTACAAGTCTATAGCTTCCTAAATGCGAAAAACCTAGATCTTTACACATATCGTTCCTTGGACTCTGCTACAGCTTTTTATTATTCAGAGCAGACTAGTAAACTCCTTTCTTTCCGTTTCTTCCTTTCAGCTCACTCAGATGATTGCACAATGGTTTCTGATGTTCCTTCTTTCTAAGAATGTTCAAAATATCATCATCATCCTTTTGAGCTTCTTTGATCTCCTTTTATAGGCCGAGGGGATGAGAACTCGTGACTGTACTATTCAGATATTGACAGTTTTGTCTGTTTGCTCACACTGACCCCATCATTGATGTTGACAGACTTGCTTTAACTTTTCTGAACCTAGTATAGATTCTCCATACCTTAATTTTTGATTTGACCAATCCTTTGATCCTTGTCCAACCTTGCAATCAGCTCTACTGCACTCAGTCTACTGCAACTTAGTCCGCACCGAGCACCGTTGAGACCTCGTCTGCACCCGGTCACTGCTGCAACCTCATCTGCACCCAGCACTGCTACAACCTCGTTTGTACCCAGCATTACCACAACCTTTTCTGCATTGCTACTTTGGCCTTTGTCAACAAGATTGATCCTACATCTTGAAGCATTTGCATGTCTTTTGCTTTCCATGTATGTCTTACCTGCCTCACTGAATTCTTCCTGTAGTAGTTTGCATCTGGTGGCTCATAATGCTGTCCATCTGTGGTTGTCTGCTCTTCCGCATCAAACGTAGACTGCAAATTATTAACCTGATTTTCAGCCTAAGCACACTAACTACATCATGGTTTTACTCCTTAGTTTTGTTCATCAATTTCCATACAAATGGAGAGATTGCACATTCCTATCAAAAGCAATAAGACTGACAACATTGAGGTCATGAGTAAAGGGACAGTAATGTTTTGGCATTTGAGCTTTTGCAGTAAGAAATGGTTTATCCGGGATTGCTTCTGTGTGAAAACGATTACTGCAGCAAGGCTGAAAGACAGTAAGACTAAGTTCAACAGAAGGATCTAGATGAAGTGAAGGATCACGTGTTGTCTTTTGCACTATTTCAGTGTCTCTTCCTGCATTAAAAATCAGAGGTCACGGGTTTAGAAATATGGTTTTAGGGTGGCATGAAAGTAATATTTCAAAGAAAGGACGACTTCAACAACGGCTAAAAACTTGGGATTGCCTATAAATACAAAGACAATGCCCAAGGTTTCACAACTTTTGAATTCTTGAATCTCCATTGCTCTGAAAGAAAGACAAGTGTAGTAAGGATTTAAGTGAACAGTGTGAGAAATTGATAGCTGAAAATGTGAGCTACCTATTTAAAAGCAAGATTTGAAGTAAGGATTGAACATTACTAGTGTTGGACAAATAGTTACAAGAGGCTGTTTTGAGTCTAGCTGAGGAAAAGAAAAGATCTTGTAATTGGTTTGTATTGTCATTTGCAAACTATAAGGTGGCAGGTTGACTGTGAGCCTAAAATAATCACATGCAGTACTGTTCTTTTGACATATCATATTGATAGCCAAGGGAAGACTGGAGTTAGGGATATAGCCGTATTTTAAATATATACTCTAACCAATATAAAAACTCCTTATACCTTACATTATTGCTTTCATTATTTTTTACACTATTGCTAATCAATTTCGACCAACAATAAACTAAAAGGAACCAACATTAGTACAGTGAGGTTTCGCATTACTTCAGTAAGCTTAAAAACAACATTGCTGTCTAACTGTCCTTTATTAGTTTGACAGTAGAGCTTCGAAAAAGAGATTATTCACCCCCCTTAGTCTCGCAACAAGCTATATTGAAACTTTCAGGTACTTTTATCGATGATCTTCATATCTACTCGGATTTCAATTGCAAGTTTGGATCTTTCGGCTTCAATTCAAAGAGAAGTTCTTCTTATCTGTCAAATCTTTATTTTTTTTGGTTATTTTGACTTCAACGAGGCCATGTAACAAATCTTGATGATGAATGGGATTATGATATGTTGAATTGCGCTTAATTTGTGATTATGATGTTGGATATCTTTGTGAATGTGTAAAAATCATATTTTGATACATAATCCTTGTTTAAGTTGGCCATCTAGATTCGTTTCGTGTGCTTAATATGCTAACTTGATTGATTATCTTTTCGATTAAGTATTAGTAGCAATTAATAAATTTAGAGTTAAGCTCTCTTGCTCTATTTTTGTTAGTCATTCACAAAGTTTAGATGAAATATGATTGAAGTTCTTTTAGCATACGTAATCTAAGTAAATTACACCTTTTTCTGATTAAATCAACTCGATGTTAGTCTAATACATACTTTCATGGTTAGACTACTTTTGAGTTAGTGTTGATTTTGCATGCTCTCATGGAAATTAACCGAAATAGATAAGGTAGTAAACTCTTTCATGTTTTATTCAACCAATCATTTACATGATCAATGATTAATCCCTTAGTAGTGATGTTATATGTGTCTTTGCTAATTTTACCATATCGTTGCATCAAACTGACAAAATTCGTAGTTTCTTTAGATAATCTGGATTAGTTTAATCTTAATTTTCATAGAGTAGTTTAGCGATAGTTTATAAAACCCCATAAATTCACATAGGTACAACAAGAATAGAAATAGTTACATTATCTCGAATAGAATTACACTATGATGTTGGACCTCGTGGGAACGATCCTTGTTCATCCTATATACTTAGTTTACATAATTAGGGATAGAACAAGAAATTGATTTGTTGCGCTTAACGCACCAATGACGAATTCCTTACCAATTGTTGCACACGCCTATCAACTAGTTCTTGAGCAAATGGAGTTGTATAATGTTGCAGATATACAAGGAGAAGCATCTGCGTTCAAGTCCTATAAAAAAAACTACTCTCAAACTCATAACAACCAAGTGGGCTTTATAACAATAGTTTAAAGGAAGTGAACCAGACTGTTGACAATTTTACTCCAACTTCTTCTACAAATTTTTTTACAATCATTGCAAGACTCCAGGGCATACAACTGATTGTTCCTATAGGTACATGGTTATCCACCTAGAGAAGGGAGAAAGATTGTTGCAACTTATCAGGGTGATCAATATTCTTAATCGCTAAATAAGGGGTGTTCTGGTTCAGGAATTGGTTCAGGAGGTGCAGATTCACAGACGATGGTGTCCTGAAGTTCAGGCATTAGTAAGGAGCAGCAGTATGACCAGTTGGTTGACGTGTTGTACAAATTGGTGGTTTGAATATCCTGTAATTGTTCCCTCGTGAAACTCAGGTTTTCTTGAAGATAATGTGTATGTCACTTTTCTTCTGCTAGTACACATGACTGGATTGTGGATAGTGATGGTAGTGCCACATATCACCTCATCTGGAGTTATTTGAGGCCAATAGAGGCTTGATTTTTCCTTGTTTTATTATCATGCTTAACGACAGACAAGCTATAATAAAGCATATAGGCTATGTAGTCCTTGCTCCATATATTACCTTGCATCAAGTACATCATGTGCCAGAGTTTCATTTCAAACTGGTCTTAATAGTTCAATTGTCCAGTAGTTATCAGCTTTGTTGGTGTTTGATCCATAGTTCAGTTTTATTCAGGACCATTCAATGAAGAAACGTCTGCCTCTTGCCTCTTGGTAAACTAGAGAATAGTTTGTATCATGTGATTAGAGACTTATCTTCTTTTAAGCCTGGTAGTATGAGTCTTTCTGATTTTAGATATAAGAAGAACAGCTACAATACTATTTTGAGTTCGGCTAAGCTTAGTGTTATTGCTCGTTGGCACTATAGATTGGAAAGAATTTCAGATTTGCTCTGTATTTTCTCTACATTTGTGTGGCTTCAACCTGAGTTTTTGTGTGTGTTTTCTCTGCACTTGTGTGGCTTAAAACCGTGTTTTAAAAAAGAAAAGAAAAAGATAAGCATTTCGACTGTTTATGATAACTCAACATGTATTATGGGACTGTTAATTTGAGCTCATTATTTGGGTTGCACTTGGGTCACGGACCCAACATGCACCTCGAATACAAACCTGTAATAGGTTCCCATTCATAACTGCCAGCACCAACAACCTGTAATAGGTTCCCATTCATGGCACTATCACCAGCCCCTTATTTGATTTGATGCTAGGTTTAAACGTTTTTTAAACTGCGCATGTTTTTGGATTTTTTCTATGAAGAATTCTGTTGATGTTGCCTTAAGTATCCAGAGCTTTAAGGAACATCAGGCGCGCAAATGATCAGCACATTGTTGGACTGCGCTGCTCTTGGGTTTTGTCATTTTGGGATGGAGTGTTGGATCGAGTGTTGGCCATTTTTCAAAAGAATTTATAGAAATCTTTCAGTGCGCAAGAGTTAGATTTGAAAAGAATGAACAAGGGTTTGTACTAGAGCGCAAGAGAGAGAGAGAGAGAGAATGTGAGTATTAGAATGCTTAGAGTGAGAGATTAAAAAGTGTTTTCGGTTGAAATTTTTTTCATATTTATAATCTTTGAATATGTAACCGTTGCCATTTAAAAACTAGGCGTTGCGCAGATTCAATCACAGATTTTGACTGTTGCGGAATTTTAGGCAATTAGTTTTAAAATGTTGTTTCTTTCCAAAAATAGAACTACAGTAGAGTAAAAATAATGCGGGTTTGCATTCCACATGAGCAATAGAACAGTAGAGCATTTTGGTCATTTTACTTATTCAAATCAATCATACCCAATTCTCCTCGAAATTGGATAAATTTGCTCTCATCAAGGGATTTTGTAAAAATGTTTGCAATTTGTTTTTTTTTTTTTTTTTGTTGGAATATATTCCAATTTAATGTAACCTTTTGACACATGATACCTGATAAAATGATATCTGACATCAATATACTTGTTCCTAGCATGAAAATTTGGATTTTCTGAAATTGCCATTGTAGATGTATTGTCACAAAATATTGGAATTTTGGAAAATATTATACCGTAGTCTGCAAGTTGTGACCTCATCCATAATACTTGTACAGCACAGCTTCCTTCAGTTATGTATTTTGCTTTTGGAGTAGAGGTTGACACTATGGTTTGCTTCTTGCTGAACCATGAAATCAATCTTGCACCATGAAATTGACATGAACCACTTTTGCTTTTTCTGTACACTGTACCACATGCGAAGTCTGCATCTGAATAGCTTGTTAGTGTACAATCTGGTTCCCTAGGATACCGTACACCCAGATCTGGAGTTCCTTCGAGATAACTCAGGATTCTCTTTATTGCAGTGTAATGGGATTCTTTGGGATCAGATTGATATCTTGCACATACGCAGACTGAGTACTGGATGTTTGGTCTGCTTGTAGTTAGGTACAAGAGTGAGCCTATCAGATAGATGTAAAGAGTGCCTTCCTCAACTAAAAGCTGCAAGAAAAAGTTTATGTTGAACAACCTCCTATATTTAAAGACATTGAGCATCCAAATCATGTCTACAGGTTAGACAAAGCATTATACGGCTTAAAACAAGCACCAAGGGCATGGTATGAAACTCTCTCAACCTTTTTGTGTAAAAATGATTTTTAGAGAGGAAATGTAGATACCACCTTATTTCTTAAGAAACATAAGGAGTATACACTCTTAGTACAAATTTATGTAGAGGACATTATATTTGGGTACATTAACAATAAGCTGCGTGAAAGATTTGCTGTCTTAATGAAATCAAAATTTCAAATGAGTTTAATGGGAGAGTTGAAATATTTTCTAGGTATTCAGGTTGAACAACTAAATAGTGGAATATTCCTAACTCAGGCTAAATAACTTAAAAATACAGTTAAGAAATATGGCCTACAAAATGCAAGTCATACGAAAACTCCTATGAGCTCAACTACAAAAATAGACAAGGATGAGAGGGGGAAAGGAATAAATCAAACAATATATAGGGGTATAATAGGATCACTTCTGTACCAAACTGCAAGCGGACCAGACATCCTATACTCAGTCTACGTATGTGCTAGATATTAATCTGATTCCAAAGAATCCCATTACACTGCAATAAACAGGATCCTGAGATATCTAAAGGGAACTCCAAATGTGGGTGTATGGTATCCTAGGGAACCAGATTTCATACTAACGGGTGATTCAGATGCAGACTTCGCAGGTTGCAGGGTTGTTAGGAAAAACACAAGTGGAACATGTCGATTTCTTGATTCGAGATTGATATCATGGTTGTGCGAGATTCAGAAGCAAACCACACTGTCAACCTCTAATGTAGAAGCAGAATACATAGCTGTAGGAAGATGTGCTGCACAAGTGTTATGGATGAGGTCACAACTTGCAGACTATAATATGACATTTTGAAATATACCAATATTTTGTGACAACACGTCTGTAATGGCAATTTCAGAAAATCCAGTTTTTCATGCAAGGACCAAGCACATAGATGTCAGATACCATTTTATTAGGGATAGTGTGCAAAAAGGTCATACCAAATTGAAATATATAACAACAGAAAAACAAATTGCACACATTTTTACAAACCCTCTTGATAAGAGTAAATTTATCCAATTTCGAGGAGAATTGGGTATGATTGATTTAAATAAGTAAAATGGCATAAAATGTTCTACTGCACATGTAAGATACAGACTAGCATTGAATTCACTTTACAGCAGTTCTATTTCTGGAAAGAAACGTTTTTCAAAACTGATTGCCTAAATTTTCGCAACAGTGAAGTAAATAACTGGAATTGCGTAACGGTTAATTTTTTCACAATATGTAAAAATTTTCAACCCAAAATACTTTTACTCTGTCTCTTTCTCTCTCTAAGCATTCTCAAACTCTCTCGCTACTGCAAACCCGTGTTCAACTTTCTCAGATCTAATTTTTCACGAGCGATACAGTTCACCTCCAATATTTTCAAAAATGGCCAACACCAGTTCCAATACACCATCCAAAAGTAAAATAGATGAAGAGCAACGAAGCTCAACAAAAAGAATCGACCTGCAGACCGGAGTCGTGCTGGACTTCGAAATCCTAAGAAACGAATCTGATGAAGTCAAGGAGATCTCTGAACTCATACAAGATGCTGCATTGAAGTATTTATGCGAAAAGACTAGTAGAATATACGATGAAGAAGTCCTTGAATTTATTGAGAAGGCAAAGGTGGCGGAAGATTTTCAGTGCATCACATACACCTCTAGCAAGAAAATTGGGATCATTATCTCTCCAAACGACTTTGTACAACTGTTCAGAGTCTCAAATGAAGGACCCAGAGACATTCCCATCTCAGTTGTGAGTGATGGAAGGCATGTAATGCTAAGTGAAGATCTTAAAAAAGAAGGAATAAAGATGATGAAGAAGTATCTATCAAAGGCACACAAGCTACTGGCAGACGTAGTCAAGAAGGTGATCATGTCCAGGAAATTCTCCAAGGATCAAATCACTTCAGATAAGCAAGAGATCATGTGTGCAATCCTCACCACACATAAAATCAATTAGGCGAAGCTGTTGATATACCAACTGGCCAATGAAGTGGAGGGCAGACAACCACTGTTTAGTAGAGTCATCAGCATTATTCTCAAGGAAAAACTCAAAGTCTCAGACAAGAGATGAAGACCATGGACTATGAGTAAACAAATTGATGTGAAAAAGATTAGGAAGCAACCAGTTGGCTTCTCAAGGAAGGTAAAAGCTATGCAAACTGCAAGAAGGTCTTGGTGAAGCCTAAGGAGAAAATCACCAAGAAATCTTCGAAAGGCAAACAAAGGAAGACCGAGGTTACAAGAAGAAAGCTCATTGTGTAGACCTCAGAAGAGGAGACCCTGTCAGAAACCCCTACTGCACAGTCCATGGAAGAAGAAGAAAAACTCAGTCTGCAGACGAGCAGACTAAAACACGCTCAAAAAGACCAACAATAATAGAAGTAGAAGGATCATCATCAAAGGGCATTCCTTGAAAGGAGCCAGAAATGGTTGTATTCCATGATGCAAACATTGCATTGGAGTATCTCAAAGCAGGAGCAGATGAAAACCTTCAACATCTCATCCTGGAAGCGCAGCAGAGCTACCAGGAAGTCAAAAAAGGACCTACGGCATAGCTCAGACAGAGCTAAGTGCACAAGGGTACACAAGGAAAGTAATTGAAGACATTGAGGCTAATTTGAGAAGAATGCCGACTGATCAGCCTCTCAGCATCTCTACTGCATCTTTCTTGACAATTAAAACTACTGCATCTGAGGTGGACTCATACAAAACTGCTATCATTCCCATCTACACTGCAGGAATAGAGCTAGTTGGAATCGAAGCAAAACAACCCTCAACGGCATCTGAAGTCCGGGCCACAACAACAACTACATCAGGAACTACAGGCAAGGCAGATATTCAAGTAGCGCTGCAGACCATCCACTGTCTATAGGCAAAGGTAATAGAATACAGATCAAAGACAGACGAAATGCTAGGCAAACCTCAAAAGGAAGCCATGATACAGAAGTTTATCAGAGAGCATATGCTTCCAATAAAGAGAATTTCCAAAACTGCAAGGCCGAAATTGATCTCATCTGGACCTACCACAAGGTATAGAATCAATCCTGATGGAACCAGAAGAGAGATTGGCATCGTGGACAGCATGACAGTGGCTGAGATAGAACAACTGATACTGATTCAAAGAAGAGAAGCCACCAAGAAGAAGAGGCCCACTGAACCATAAATACTCTTCAGTGGAGCTCTAGGAATTAAGAACTCAATTCTGAGGACCAAAAAACACAAGCAGGCTCAACTGCAACCTGTGGAGTTTGTTCACACACCGAAAGTGGAAGCAGAGTTGAAGAGATTGGTGGAAAAACATGTCAGGGCATCTGCTCTTGAAATCTATTACTATCTGTCAAGACCAACCACTGGCAGAGCACCGTTACCTGGAGATGATGATGATGAGCATCAAGAAGAAGAAGGCCATGACGATGATGAGATAATAGATAAAGTTGCCAGAGAAGGAATCAATTAATTGTCAGCAGCAGAACCAGAAGAATCAGCAACAAAGGCACTTACAATAGACAAGCCAGAGGCAGTAGAGCCATCATAAGAAGAGACAGCAGCAGCAGAGAGGTGAAAAACAGAAAGATCAGCAGAAGAGGCACCAACAGCAGACATATCAGTAACACAATGATCAGGAGAAGCAGAGGCTACTTCAGAAGAAAAAGGAGAAGAGGTTGAGCAGACTACTGCACAAGAAAAATTTACAGAGGTCACAGCTCTTGACCTTACTCGAACCCATACGGAGGAAGTGGTCATAATTGAAGATGAGTCAACTGATATGATTTCTGCACTTAAGGAAGGGCAAACTGTAGACGATAGCCCTTTCAAAGGGGTAACACTTGAAGAAATTAAGGAGCAGCTGATGAGTGACACCCTCATAAGTTAGGAGCATATGCACACTCATGATGTATCCCCTCTGAACCTGTTATTCACTCCTATATCCTCTTTCGGGCTAGTGCAGACTAGGGCAGATTCACCATCTGTTGGATTTCCATAAGATGTATTACACAGTGGAACATCCAACATCCCCATGACAGCCCAGACTGCATCTAGAAGTCTGAGCCAAGTCCTAGAAGACATAAAGTTAACACCAATACATGAAAGACCATTCTCCACTACCAGAATCATAGCCACTGCTAAAGTTCCTCCACCACAATAGCCCTCTTCATCCTCCCAAGAGACAACGGTAGAATACAAAGTGCCACAACTGGATCAAGAAGTATACAATATGCATCAATGGACTAAAGACGCATTCAAATATCTTCTTGATAAATTGGAACCAGTTGCAAACGAGCTGGAGTCAGAGAAGAAAACCCGAAACATATGCTTTGAAGAGTTTCATGACATTCTATCTGACATGGCTGAAGGTCTTCTCAAACAGATCTAAAGGAGCAATGCTCTAAATCTCTAACAGTACAGACTTAGCTCCTCTAACCTCAACAAACTAAGGGGACAACACTTATCAGATCTATGCAGACTGTAGACTTCTCTGTAGACCACTCAAAGGTAGCTTAAGGAGCACATTCTTAACAATGACAGAAGACTAAGCATGTTGGAAAGCAAGCTGCAACTTGAGACTGCCAAAGCCACAACTGTTCACCAAGTCACCTCTTCTAAACTGCAAGCTCTTACAGTTGCAATTGAAGCCCTCACAACAGCCCTTCAAGGGGATGCTAACAAAAAAAGGGAGAAAGCAACAGAAAAAAGGGGTGGAGACAGCAACAACTACACCAACAGCTAGGTCCAGGTTTACAGAAAAAGTTGCAACAGTACTGGGTGTAGACGAGATTGCAGCAGTGACCGGGTGTAGATGAGATCTCAACGGTGCTGGGTGGGGACTAAGTTCCAGTAGACTGAGTGTAGTAGAGCTGATTCCAAGGTTGGACAAGGATCAAAGGATTAGTCAAATCGAAGACTTGAGGTATGGAGAATCTATACTAGGATCAGAAAAGATCAACCATTTTGTCAACATCAGTGATGGGGTCACTGTCAGAAAACAGACAAAGCTGTCAACATCTGAATAGTACAATCATGGGTTCTCATCCCCTCATCCAATAAAAGGGGATCAAAGAAACTCAAAGGGAAGATAGATGAGTTTTTGAACATTCTTAGAAAGAAGAAAAATCAAAAATCATTGCGCAATCGTCCGAGTGAGCTAAAACGAAGAAACAAGAAGAAAGGAGTTTACTAGTCTCCTCTGAAGAACAAGAAACTACACCAGAGTCTAAGGAAGGAATAGTGCAAGGATCTAGGTTCTTCGCCTTTAGCAAACTGTAGACTGGTAAAGGGTTCTCTTGTAAGCCAAAAACAAGAAAATAGTGAACTCATCTATTGGGTTGGCTTCAACAGTCACCATGGGAAGACTAGACTAAACTCTTGTTGATCAATTGATAACGAGTGTCTGAACCAATATAAAATCTTGTGTTCTTGCCTTTCTTTACATTGCTTTGTTCATTAGAACTGTTAGAAACAGGTTAGAGATCCCAAAGAGACAAGCTTTGAAAGCAGAAGTCTCTGCAGTAGACACATCTTGCAGTTTGCAAGAATAACTAGAGCATACTAGTTGAACACTCAGCTATTTTATATCAAAAAGTTTTTAAAACAATCTATTCAACCCCCCCCCCCCCCCCTCTCTAGGTTGAATCTCTGGGAATAACAGGGAGATTGATAGAAATGTGCAATCCCTCCATTTGTATAGAAATTATTGAACAAAACTTAAGAATAAACCGTGATGTAGTCAGTGTACTTAGGCTGGAAATTAGGTTAGTAATTTGCAGTCTAGGTTTGATGCGGAAAATGAGGTCCCAACGGTACTTGATGTAGACAAAGTTGCAACAGATTGAGTGCAGCAGAGCTGATTGCAAGGTTGGACAAGGATCAAAGGATTGGTCAAAACGAAGATTTGAGGTATGGATAATTTGTACTAGGATCAGAAAAGCTGAAGCAAGTCTGTCAACATCAGTGATGGGGTCACTATGAGCAAAAAGACAAAGCTGTCAATATCTGAATAGTATAGTCACGGGTTCTCATTCCCTCAGTCTATAAAAGGGGATCAAAGGAGCTCACAGGACAGAAGTGCGAAAAATAATATTTTGAACACTCTAAAAAAGAAGAAAAATCAGAAATCATTGTGTAATCGTTTGAGTGAGTTGAAACGAAGAATCAGGAAGAAGGGGGTTCACTAGTCTGCTCTGAAGAATAAGAAGCTACAACAGAATCGAAAAAAGGAACTGTGCAAGGATCTAGATTCTTAGCCTTTAGCAAGTTTTGAACTTGTATATGGGTTTTCTTTTAAGCCCAAAAAAAGAGGATAGTGAACTCCCCTCTTGGCTTGATTACACTAGTCATTAATGGAACACTGGACTTAGTTCTCGTTGATCAGTTAATAACGAGTGTCAGAAGCAGTATAAAATCCTATGTTGTTACGTTTTTTTTTTTTTTTTTTTTGCATTGCATTACACATTAGAACTGTTAGAAATAATTTAAAGAGTGCAATGAAACAAGCTTTGAAAGCATAAGTCTCTGCAGCGGACACATCTTGTAGTCTGCAAGAACAACCTATTCACACTAGTTAAACACTCTACTGCCTTATATCGAAAAGGTTTTAAAACAATCTATTCACCCCCCTCTAGGTTGTACGTCTGGGAATTTTAGGATCTTCATCAAAACTCTATTCTCATTTGGGTTTTAGGATTATTCTCAATGTTTACATACTTTTTATCTAGTTTCGTAATGGATCTTGGATTGTCTCGTCTTATTGTTTTGCTTTCTATCATGATCGTAGCATAGATCTTTTGTGTGACTATAAGACACAAAGTTTACAATGAATAGCC
>JAOVYX010001459.1:0-12625 GCA_035668315.1 Drosera spatulata | reverse complement strand
TGAAAACCATGAAAATAAAGCACAAACAGATTCTGGTCATTAACATAGCAATAAACAGGATCTATACAGAGCTTATTGAAGTCCCAATGTGTATCCAAAGCCGATGGTGAGAGTACGGGATGAAGATGCGATGATTCCTCCTTGTTTTACCCTTGCTTTGATCGCCTTTCTTCTCCTCCCTCTTCTCTGCCGCCTCCTTGAGTTCCTCTGACGAGATTGTTGTGTTTTCAACCCTAGGGAGGGTTCAAATAGGCTTAGGAACGAAACAAGATTGATCGGACGGACCAAAACTGAAATCCTGCAGATCCATCCCGTCGCGCCCGCGCCTGTAAGTTGCTGCGCCCGTGCTTGTTTTGAAGGAAGGCGCGCCCGCGCCTCAGAATGGTAGCGCCCACGCCAGCTTGAACTGTGGTTCTAAAATTGCAACTAAGAATAACAAACGACGTTCAAAAATTCCCTAAACTTATACATAGCTTCTATACACATAAATCTAGTTAATCGTAGCAAAAGTTTGCTGAAAAGCCCCCTCGAAGAGCGTGAAATGTTGATGAGAGGTGAAATGCTGTTCTTCGAGTTCTTGAATTTCCATTTTGCAATTCTTCATCTTTTTACTTCAATTTTCCATGTCAATCTGCCATAAAACAATAACATACAGCAGTACCAACATTCCAAGGCTAAAAGACAATTAAAATGCAATTTAGGCAATTTAAAAGGGAATAAAAACAAACGTTTAGAATAACGAAATGATGTGTGATTTTATACACATCAATTCTCCACCTCAATTGTTACGAATTTTCTTAATTCGCTTATCAAGTTGGTTTTCATTTTCACATTTATATTGTTTGAAAACATCCAAAGCTTGATCCTTGCTATGTAACAAGTAAACATTGCAGTATCTTATGCAATCATCAATAAATATTATGAAGCATTTCTTTTCACCTCTAGTTTGCACATACTTTAAGTCATATAAATCGATGTGAATTGATTCTAAGGGTGAAGTGCTTCTTTACATCTTGGGAAAGGGTGCCTTTGTCATTTTTGGTTCAACACATATTTCGCATTTATGTGTGTTAACATCGAATGAAGACAAAAGATACAAACTCATTAATCTTTTCAAGGTGCTGTAATTTACATGTCCCTTTCTAACATGTCATAAATTTGAACACTCAATAAAGTAAGTAGAAGACTTGTCTTTATTAATATCAAAGTCACGAATTACAAACATTACATTCATCTTGAATAGGTCATTATCTAAATAGCTCCTGCCCACATACATCCCATGTTGAGTCAAATCCATGATGTATAGAATTTGAGTGATAGGCAAACTCTAGTATTAGAATGTTCCAGTATGCACCAAGGCCGAGACTCGTCTGCTTGGAAAGTGAGCTTGTAATGGGTGTACAGTAAAAATGATTCAGAAAGGAATGCAGCAAGGCTGGTTCAGAGAGAAACACAGTAAGGCTGGTTCAAAAGAACGCAATAAGGCTAGCAACATTGAGATCATGAGTAAAGGGACAGTAAGACTTAGGCATTTGGGATTCAACAGTAACGAATAGTTTATCTTGGATTGCTTCTGGTTGAAAAGGATTACTACAACAAGACTGAGAGTCAGTAAGGCCAAGAACAACAAAAGGGTCCAGATGAAGACAAGAATCATGTGGGACCCCTTTGCACAGTCCAGTGTCCTTTCCGTGTCAGGAACATAAGTCATGGGTTTTGCCTAGATGGTTCCAGGATGGCATAAAAACGATGTTTCAGGAAAAAGACGATTTTGGCAACGGCTATAATTTTGGGATTGCCTATAAATATAGAAGTTGATGCCCAAGATTAATGTATCCTTGTAGCTTACGAATCTCCATTGTTCTGAACTGAATACTCGTGCAGTAAAACTCCCAGTGAAGAGAAGTTAAACGATGATTGTTGAAGATCTAAACTAGAAATCTGAAAGCAGAGTTTGAATAGTGCTAGTGTTCTACAAACAAGATCATGAAGCTCTTTCAAATCCTATAGAGGAGAAGAAAAGTTCTTGAGTTTTGGATTTTATTGTCATTTATACAGTGTAAAGTGATAGGCTGATTGTTAGTCAAAATAATCATACTTAGTGCTATCCTCTTAATATATCACATTGATAATCAAGGGATGACTGGAGTAAGGGATATAATCGTATTTTAGCCATATTGCCTAACCAGTATAGAAACTTTTGTGTTTTCAAACTACTGTTTTTAGTACCAATAATTTTACTGCTAATCAACTTTGACTTAGAACAAAACTAAAGGGAATCAACGTTATTGTAATAAGGTTTCGCATTACTGTAGTAACCTCTGAACAACTCTGTTGTCAATCTAATTTTGATTAGATTGTAAGTTTTTTGAAGAGAGACTATTCAACCCCCCTCTCTCATCTCCAAAGCAAGCCTATTGAGACTTTCAATTGATATCAGAGCCAACCTTTATAGGCTTAACAGCTTTTGGAAAGGAACTCTACTTTATTTAGCTTGCAAAGAAGTTACCAATCTGAGTTTTAAGAATGTCAGGTGCTAGCGAAGTCTTCATTCCCTACGATGCTCATCCTCCACTCTTCAAGGACCACAAGTTTAACCATTGGAAGGCCAGGATGATGTTTCGTTTTGACCACACCGATGAAAGGATGAGAAAGACAGTACTCGAGGGAAGATTTATTCCCATGGGCCCATCCTTAGTTCATGAAGACAAAGAGAAACTTGTTCCTAAGAATAAGAAGGATTTCTCATAAGAAGATAAGGAGTACATACAACTAGATCGACGGGCATTACGAATTATTGTAAAATCCCTAGGCAGTGATATGCTTGAACTGGTCTTACATTGTAAGAGAGAAAGGAGGCATGGGATGCCTTAATCCTGAGAAATGACGGCACAAATGAAATAAGGGAAAACAAGTTGGATCTCCATATTCAACAATATGAGCTTATAGAAATCTTTACAGAGTTCTTTGACCGATTCAACATTCTAGTAAATACTCTGAGAGATATGGGGAAAAGCATTCCACACAGAAGGTCAACTTAAAGTTTTTGAGGTGTCGCACTCCTGAGTGGGACACCAAGATTACTGCAATAAGAGAGTCCAGAAACATGGATCAGACTACGCTCTCTAACCTTTATGGTGTCTTACTCACCTACAGTCTGGAGATTGAGCAAAGGAAAGCTCAAGCAATGGACCAGAACAAGAAGCATATCTCTCTTAAAGCTCACATGAGGAGCTGAAGGCATGCAGCAATGGAAAGGACTGTTGTAGAAGAGTTTTCTGATTCTCAATCAGAAGCATCTAGAGAGGAATTGGCCATGCTGATTCTCAATCAGATTCAGAAAATACTTCAAAAAGAATGACAGGCCAAGTAGAGATACTCCCATACTAAAAGACTATGAGCTCACCTGCTATTATTACGGTAAGGTTGGACACGTTGTTTCTTAATACAGGAAGTCTCCGTCCAACCCTTCTCAAAAGAAGAAGTCTTAGCAACCATTAAGGAAGCCTTTCAGAAAAGGAAAGGCTCTTGCAGTAAAGACTTGGAGTGACACTGATCTTATGAGAAAGATGTCATATCAGAAAGCCCCTCCAGAGCACAAAAGTCACTCATCTGCCTCATAGCTCACAATAGTGATGAGGTATATGATCTTGACATTGACAGTATGACTAAGGAAGAGATAAGAGAGATTATTCTCGAACTCACTAAGAAGACCTATAACCTGAATAGAAATTTCAAGATTCTCAATGAGGAGAGAAACAGACTAAAAATAGAGCTTGTAGCAGCAAATGAAAGAGCTGTTGAAGTTGACAAGCTTAAAGTCTGTTCTCAAAGAGTCCAAGAGGAATGCAAATCTATCTCTGGACTCTTTGAAGTCACTGAAGCAGAGGTTGTTAACCTCAAGAAAGAAAACAAAGATCTGAAGCTTCAGTTTGACAAATGGAATGACAGAACAAGTGATTTCAAAAAAATACACTTTGTTTAAGCCAAGAATCCTAGTACTGGATTGGCCTTTAATAGTAAGGTTGATGTCGGAATGCAAATCTATCTCTCGAATACAAATCTATCTATGGACTCCTTGAAGCCACTGAAGCAGAGGTTGTTAACCTCAAGAAAGAAAACAAAGTTCTGAAGCTTTGATTTGACAAAGGGAACCGAAGAACAAGTGATTTCAATGAAATACACTCTGTTCAAGCCAAGAATCCTAGTGCTTGGCTGGGCTCTAGTAGTAAGGTTGAGATTCTCAAAGAGTCTCAACCTATCTAACGTAAGGTGGTGGACAAACCCACTCCATCTAAAGTCAAGAAGAAAAAGAATTCTAACTCTTCAAACCATTCCAAGCACCCTTCTATAAATGGACAACAAAAGAGTCTCAACTTTGCTGACCAAACAAAGTAGAAGGGTACTGAGAAGGTTTGAAGAAATAGACCAAACAGAAGAAAGGAACTTTTCTCAAAACCCCCTTCTTCTACTTGTGTATACTATCCTCCTATATGAGCATGAAATCAGCCACGACCACATCTAAGCTTGTGGCCAATGCTGATTCCATATCCTACTGTACCATGGGAGTGATGGTACTTTGCTGCACCTCCAATGCAGTAATGTGAACCATTCTATACTACTCAAAACAGAAGCGTTCACAAGGCAAAGCACACAAGACCAAAGGTTGTGCATCATAAATATGGCAAGGGTGGTCACAAGACCTATCACTGCACTTCCCCACTCAAGAAATCAAGTTGGGTATGGGTACCCAAGACCAACTAGATAGGAAATATGTGTGTGTACTCAAATCTTAGGGACTAAATGGTCTAACCGAAATATCTTACAGGTGCATCATAATTTAACATGGTACATGGATAGTGGATGTCAAGGCATATGACTGGATGCAAGGCCTTACTATCGGACTTTATAGAGGAAGATGGTCCCTAAGTAATCTTTGGTGACAGTAAGGCAGGTAAGACTAAAGGCTATAGAACCCTTGGTACAGGTTCACTAGTCTTTAAACATATAACATATGTTGAAGGACAAGGTCACAATTTATTGTCCATAAGTCAATTATATGATAATGGTTATGATGTGAAATTCATGAAAGGCCTGTGTGAAGTAAGGGATCTCAATTCGAATAAGATTAAGCTTATTGGGAGAAGACATGGCAACATTTACATTATGGAATTCATGAACTTTTCACCCAATGACACTACTTGCTTTTACACAAATGAAACAGAAAAGACGCCATGGCTCTAGCAGAGGAGATTGGCATATTTAAATTTCAAAAACCTTTCAAAACTTGCCTCTCAGGATTTAGTTAGAGGCTTGCCAAAAGTTAAGTTTTGTAAGGACAAGCTATGTGTCTATTGCCAACATGGCAAGCAAACAAAGGCAAGCTTTAAAAACATCAATACTGATCAAACTGTAAGGGTGCTAGAGCTGCTGCACATGGATCTTTTTGGTCCAGTAGAGGTTGAAAGTCTAAGTAGGAAAAAATACACATTAATCATTGTAGATGTTTACTCAGAGTACACATGGGTATTCTTCCTATACAAGAAAAGTGACACATATGATGTGTTAACAAGACATCTTAGGCAAATTTCAACCAAAAATGGTCTAGAAGTTGTTGCAATACGAAGTGATCATGGAACTGAGTTTGATCAATATGGTTTTGATCAGTATTGCAATGACCATAGAATTAGACACAACTTTTCTGCACCTAAAAACCCCACAGCAAAATGGGATTACAGATAGGAAGAAAAGGACCCTAATAGAAGCTGTTAGGACAATACTGCATGACTCTAAATTAGCTAAACATTATTGGGCTGAGGTAGAAAATACAGCATGTTATGTTCTAAATAGATGCCTAGTACACAAATTGTACAACAGACTCCATATGAGCTATATTTGAGAAAGACCCCGTCTATAAGTTATTTTCATGTTTTTGGATACAGATGTTTCATTCACATTAATGAGAAAGTCTACACTGGAAAATTTGGGTCAAAAGTAAATGATGGGATCTTTCTAGGATAGTCTTCTGTTAGTAAGGTTTTTAGAGTGTCAATTCTAAGAACTGACACAGTTGAAGAAACTATTCATGTATCCTTTGATGAGTCTGACCTTGCAGACACACAGTAAAATAATGAGAAAAATACAGTAGTGTATGTTGATGTAAATGCTGAACAGATTGGAGAAGAGTAGCACATAACAAAGGATACCACTGAATCCTGCAGTCGAACCTCAACAGATTATATAAGAGTTACCTGCAATAGAGCATCAACAGGCTGCAGAAGAGTTACCTGCAGTAGAGTCTCAACAATAAGCTGTGGATGATGGAAGAAAAAGTAAACAATGGACAAAAGATCATCCATCGAAGAACATCATAGGTAAATGCAAATGATCTTTGTGGCTTGGTGGCTTTAGAGTATAATTTAATCCAGAACTCTTGTTGGACAAATTTTTCTCATGATGATGATATTTGAGTGGATTTTGTGGCTTTCGGATTGAGATCGTCCATTGTGTCTATATCTCTATAAGCTTGCGAATTCAACTTGAGAAGTAATGAATGGCTGTAGAGCGCATAAAATCAGTACTGACACGAATTATTATGTTTGGCTTGATGACCAATAAGTGATGACTTTTTCGAAGAAAAACAACTTGTTTTGACAAAACTTACATTGAGTTATTCAAACGTTCCCTTGACTTTTGTCTGGCATCATTTTGTTTTGACCCTACAAGGGTTTCTATCTGCTCTCTTTTTTTTTCACCTGTATTTTTCTCAGATACATGATCATGAGATGTTTTTGAAAATGGATGATGAAGAGATGTGTTTAAAATAATGGTAATTTGAAAATTACTACTTACAAAGTTAAAAACTTGTTAACGATCTCAGTTGAAGATTGTAATAGTATTCAATGACAGTAGTCAAAGTGTTTTCGAAGGACAAGAGATGTAAAAATTCTGGAGTCAATTGTTTCTTCTGAAGTGCTACCAATAAGTGTTATTTAAGGTACCTATGTACTCTCCAAGAAAGGTGAGAGTTTAAAAATAGGCCTTATAGTTTAAGCGCACACTATTTTTTCCCATAGGCTCAAAGAGGTAACTAAAGGGTTAATGTTTCTTTTAGGGTTCTTTTAGAAGATGTGGATCGAACCTAAAATTCCTTCTCAGATTAGACGCTTGATTACATGCATACCCTCAAATATTTCACCAAACTTGTCACTCTCTGTGTGTTTGAAGTTCCATTTTTGTTTCTCTCAAGGAGACTGAACATGCCAAACATTGAAATGCCCAAATCATTTTGAATGAATATAATGAGGACAATGTTCCTTGAGTAGCTCAAATAAAAGAATTTATTGAAAACTATCTTATTAGGCATCACATTGAGATTTTGAAAAATCAGTCCTCTTAATTGACCATAATAAAGACTTTCATTGATGAAATAGGAAATAATATAATAACTGACAATAAAGGGAAGTACGGACGCGACAATAGGCAAAGCCTAGCTCTACTTTGAAAGACTCTAGACTCTATTGACACCTAACTTGAGTTTTGAAACCCTCGACCTACAAATTTTTTGAAAAACTCGATGCTGTCCAAGGAGAAACATCTTTAGTCATGGTTCGGAAGTGGATTGTTCTGGATGTCAGAACATGAGCCTAGCTTGATAGGTGGTTTTACCTTGCCAGGTTTGATGAGATCTTGTATCTTGTGACGAAGAGCAATGCAGTTATCTGTAAGATGACCCGCTGATTGATGATAGTCACAATACTGGTTGGAGTTGTATCCTTTGTTGGGATTCATAGGTGGTGGATAGGGATCCAATGGAATAATCTTTCCTTCCTCTTTGAGCTTCTCCAGGACCTTACTCAATGGTTGATGAAGATCAGTGAAGACACGAGTACCTTTCGACTTATAGTTGAATGGTACCACCTGATAATTGTCATTATTCTTCCAAGAGCTAGCTGTATGGGATTTTGTATAACATGCCTAAATGCAAGTGTACGTGTCGTAGCAAGTAATAAAAGTGAGTATGTGAGTTATCGTCCCAGAGGACTTAGATCTAACGAACGAAGTATGAATAGTGTTCCTTGGGTTAAACAATTAAGATGTGATGGTTGTTATTTGTGACTAAGGATGTAACTAACTAAACAAAACTAACCCCAAAACCACACACACACAACAATAGAAGATCGGGGTTCTAGATATTAGAGAAAGTGGGGTCATGAATTCGTCTTTCGATTGTATCTAGTTACTACGTCATTTTACTAGTTAATCATGAGTCGTGGTTATTGATGGATCCCTAAGGTGTAATCCAATCTCTCTCCAGTCCTAAACTACGTCAAACCAAACGCTGTCTTTAACATCTCTCAATGAGAGGCCGTCGCATTACGGTAAGCATGAAATTCGGGGGTTCCAAACGTATCTTGTACGTCACGCAAGCGATCTCTCGATCTCGCATTCAACATGTGGACATGTGGTCGAATTCTCAATACGAAACTATCCTCTCGGAATCAAATAATACTATGGATCAAACAACAAATGATTAATTTGTCAAAGCATTAAGCATAACCATATATCATAACCACAAAACAATCAACACAAAATTAACAACATAAGAGTAACATCAATACAATCATCCGACTACATCACAACCCTAACAAAAGGTTTAACTCATGATTCGAGTACTAAGACAATATAACAATTACCTAGAGTGCATAAAATCATCATAGTACAAGTGGTAATCAAAACAAGTTAAGAATGCTAAACTGATATCGAGATGGAATCTGATTCGATTTGATGAAATCCCTCCAATGAATCGTAGCCATCTCCCTCCAAGAAATCCGCTCCAAAATTGTAACGCCATGGCAAATATCCAGTTTACTGGCACGTGACGTCACTGCCACTATAGACAGGAGTTCATAACAAGGCAAAATCATAACAGTGTTTACATAAGAGCACGTAAGAGGAAGCAATTATAAATAATTATCAACTCACAAGACCCAGTCCACTGATATTACAATTCCAGTTATAGATTATTATACAATCCCCAATACCACATTCAAATAATGATAGAATACAATAGTTAATTATTATAGTCATCCATAATTTGGCCTTCAAGCCCAAAGTACTGCCACACATTCTAAATAATAAATATTATACAAGAGATCATCATCCAGGCACAGCTACTCGGATGCCTCACCATCCTCACTAAAACCTAAACAAAGACAAAAACAAAACAAATAGGAAACCCATGAGCAAGACATTCGCTTAGTAGATCCCGGGTACTGCCATGGGTAGGACGTCACATGCTAAACCCTGGCCCCTGCTATAGCATGTCGCGTCTGGCAGAATATTAAAACCCCTTTTCAATTTTATACAATTTAGTTATTTTCTTTCTTTTCTTTAGGTCATAGTAATTCTACTCACTACCTTTATTGTCTTTATTGTTTTTATTTTTTTCAATGCTTTTGTTTCGAAACTGCCCGTTCTATCGTGTCCCAAATTATAGTGTACGATAACACCGTACTACGTACTACAGTGGAATTGCCTTCCATTCCCAAAATTACGACTCCACGACATCATAGGGGGATTACCTACCCCTTATCCAATGCGACTACAGAATCGCAGAAGGGGTTTCGCCCCTTATGCAATGCGACCATAGAATCCCAAAAGGGGTTTCCGCCCCTTATCCAATGCGACCATAGAATCATAGAAGGGGTTTTCGCCCCTTATCCAATGTGGCCACAGAATCATATAATGGGTGTTCGCCCCTTATCCAATGCGGTCACAATATTGTTCCCCTATCCTATGCAACCACACACGGAAATGAGAAAACTAACTTTTCTCCTTCCTCACCAATATCCTGCACGTCTCGATCCCGATAAACTCGTCACTAAATGCGATATGGCCATCCCGTGAAGCTCAATTTTCTTAGAGATTTTATTTGTATATTTTCATTTTTTGCCATCACCATTATTTTCTATAATTATGGTTAATCTCTAATATGACGTATTTTATTCAGTTAAATGTACATATGAGTTATCATGAACTCCTAATTACGTTTGTCATCGGAAAATGGGTACTAGGTCACAATCCTAATCTAACAACTATGAAACGACCTTGTTCAGGCCCCTAACTTTACATCAACCCATAATCAAATCAAAATCTCAAGGATTAACATAAAAACAAAATGCCTCTCCCGGCACTAAACGCTTCGCCCTGTACTCGCCGTAATCCCGCGGCTCATTGCTAACCACCATACTAAATCACATCTCAGATCCTATCAATATTACATCAACAAATATTTATAAATCTTAACCAAGGAAAGCTAAGGGGGGTTGGGTTACCTTGAATAGGAGTGAATCGAGGGGAAGTGGATGGTGGTGTTGCGGTCGTAGTAGTGATGAAAGTGGCAGGCCGACGGTGGTGGGGTTGAGCAGGTGAGGTGGGGCGGCTGGGTTGGTCTGGTCCGTTGGTGATAGTGGCCGGGAAGGGTGAGTAGTTGTGTGATGGGGGTGGCGGTGATGGTGGTGGGGTGGCAGTTAGGGAGAAGGAAGGGGAAAGAAAAAGGGGAGGGGGAAGAGGGAGAGGGAAGAGGGGAGGAAAGAGGGAAGGGGGAGCCGATGGTGGCGACTGGCGACGTCGGACAGCAGCTGGTGGTGGCAGGCGACGTTGGACGGCAGCTGGTAGTGGCAGGCGGCGACGTTGGTGGCTGGTAGAGAGGTGGTGAAGGATAGAGTAGGAGAAATGAGAGGAAGATGTGGGTAGAGGAGATGCTAAGGGAGAGGGGAAAGGATAAGGGAGAGGAGGGGTACACGTGGCACATTTTGATTAGTCGAATATGATATTTTCGATATTTGATTATCTCTTAGGATTATGTTTGGCGTAATTATCTTCACTGATTGTCGAAACGAATACATCAAAATTCTTCACATTTTATTACAAGTTCGTATTTATATTTAGAATTTAGTTCTGAGAACTAAATTTTTAGCCTCAATGCATGGTTGTATGTTTTTATTCGTGTTCGTCTCAATATTAATTATTTTTAAAAATAATAAACGTGCCTATATTTTTGAGTTATTACATTACTACCAACTTTTAAAAAGTTTCGTCCTCGAAACTAAGTTACCTAAACTACCAATTTTTAGAGACTTACTAATTACCTTGAAAAAGGTAAAGGTAGTGCTCTCGCATTGTCTTTTCTTGTTCCCAGGTGGCCTTCGGCGCCTCAGTGTTCGACCACTGAACTTTGACAAGAGATATCGTTCGATTCTTCAGAACTTTCTCATGACAATCCAGTATCTCTAGCGGCTGTTTCTCGTACGTTAGGTCTTCATTTATTTCCGTTGGTACATGTTAGATGACATGGTTTGGATCGTTCATGTACTAGGACTTCGGAGGGGCCAGTGTAGCGGGGAATGAGTTTCCCTTTCTTCCCGAACCGCATCACTCCATTGGTTGGTGAGACCATCAGAAAGACCTGATCTCCAACTTCAAATTCTAGAGGTCGTCTTTCGGTATCAGCGTAGCTCTTCTGTCGGTCTTGTGTTGTCTTCATCTGGGATATATAGCAAATTGACTGTGTCTGCCATCTATTGTACCATGTTAGACCCTAAGGCCACCACTTTATCAATACTGTCCCAGTGTACTGGCGATCGACATTTCCTTCCATATAGTGCCTCGAACAGTGCCATACTAATGCTGGCATGAAAGCTATTGTTGTAGGTGAACTTCATCAACGATAGATAGAGGTCCCAACATCCGGTAAAGTCGAGTGCACATGCTCGCAACATGTCCTCCAGCGTCTGTATAGTCCTCTCTATTTGACCATCTGTTGCTGCAAGAAAGGTCGTGCTGAAATTCAGACGAGTTTCGCATGCTTCATGTATGCTCTTTCAGAATCGTGATTGGAACCTAGTATCCCTATCTGAGATGATAGAGCTCAATACACCGTGTAGCCTAACAATCTCATTCACATATAATTTTGCCAGTCGAAACCTACCAAGGTTTGGAATTTTTATTCCGTCGCTAACCCGTCCCAAGTCCGGATAAAATGGTGAAGGTTGTGTGTTAGGTAGCTGACAGCCAATACGTAAAAAGTCTCGTTGGATCTCTCAACATGAATACGACTTGTGAAAATTTCCTTGGGGTGTACCTCAGCAGCGATGCGTTGCACAGCCAGAGTGCTTCGAAAAATGAGTAAAGATCGCTACATCGATGCCCAGATATAGTGAAAATGAGCAAGGGTTCCAGCATCACGGACGGATGCGGTTAAAGAAGTTAGTCCATAAAAATAGAGTTCGTTTAGTTAGTTGGAACATTGGGACCTTGAATGGAAAACTTTTAGAGGTAGTAGACATAATTGTTAAAAGGGGGATTCATATCGCTTGCTTACAAGAGACGAAATGGACCGGAAATAAGGCTAAGCTTATTCAAAGTACGGGATTCAAGCTATGGTATTGCGGTGAAAGTCGGACTAGGAATGGAGTTGGTATAATTATGCATAAAGAGTTGGTAGAAAATGTGGATAGTATCAGGCGTTGGAGAGATAGGGTGATTTCTATTAAGGTGTTGATTGGGAAGGAAGTGATTAATGTGGTAAGTGCTTATGTCCCGCAAGTAGGTCTTGGAGAAG
>JAOVYX010001458.1:0-12627 GCA_035668315.1 Drosera spatulata | reverse complement strand
GAGGTGGAGAAAGAGATCTGCCAGGATAACCATAAAGCTGGACACTTCACAAAGAGCTTCAGTTTTGACGGACCAAACCATTGGAACGATCCCGGGGTTGTCTCGTTGGGTGACATGAACGACGAAGAGTGGGACTTCTTCTTAGATGCTTTCGAGAAGCTCTTGTCCGATATGTTCTGGGCCAGAAAGAGCAGCGCCTCGACGCTGAGGTTGGGAACGTCTTGCAGGTTCTGGAGTACATTGTAGCCTAGCATCGCCTGTTGATATGTGCTTCCACTTGGATATCGGACCAGAGCCGATATACATAACACAAAAACCATGATTGGATTGTGCTACCATGTGACATGACAGAGTAGCCGAGATTCGGACTTCAAGTCGGAGAAGGTTCCTGTATCAGGAAGCGAGTAGTTGTCCATATTGCGGCTCGAATTCTTTTACTAGGATATATGTTGTGATTTGTGAAGAATATTAGTAATATGGTTAGGCCAAAGGGGAATAGAGATGAATGACAAAAATAATTGTCATCCTTTCCCTTGTACCTTACATAACTCGATCTTGTATACGTTGTAAACGGCTCACGTTACCTGTAATGATTCTTTTGAATAAGAACGAGATTGTTACTATCATATGTTCACAGTTTCATCGACCGAGCACAAGTTCACAAGCCCACCATATTATGCTTTACAAAACTGATTGTTGATTTAAAAAATGTTTATGTTATAAACGTTTACGTCGGATTAACTCCTTCAAAAGATAATTATCGGAATTAACAGAATTAACAAAATAATAAAATATTTTAGAGAGAGATTAGAGGGAGAAAGAGAGATTTTTTTCTCTTGAAAACACCTTACAAATGAGTTCTATTTATAGGACTCAAGGTAATTAATTAACACCTAATTTCTCACCTAATCAAGGTGATTAGTTCTAATTAATAGCTAATTAGGTAAGTCAATTTAATAGCTTCAAAAGTAGGTAAGATCTAAAAAAAATATTTAGACTTAAATGTAAATACATCACTTTCAAAAGATAATTTTAATTATCTAATTACAATACATATCAAATGGACTGTAGGTATTGTTCTTGAACAGTGGACTGAAAATGACTACGTACAATTTTGAACGAAGTTGCTTTCATTAATCACAAAACTTGTTCGACAAAGTGAAGATTATTCCACATTCGATATTAGATACTAACTGTTTAAAACTGTGAAAATCAAAATCAAAAACTGAAATAAAAAATCAGTACCGTATATCGAAATCACTTTACAAAATAAAATGATTTCTTGTAAGGAGGATCTCGAATACTGTGTTCAGATTTAACAAAAAACAAAAATTAAAAATCATTTTTTTAAATTTTCTACTTTCGTTTTATCTATTTCAAAAATAAACATAAAAAATAAATATTTCTGTTTTATCATATAATAAAACAAAAACAACGAATCAAAAACAACAATATCAAATAGACCTAAACATTACATGTCGTTTTCCAATTCTCCTACACAACAAAAACACTGGATTTCCAGAGCAGAGCCATTATCCTTTCACATAAACTATAAACAAAGAAAATCCAGAAGGTTATTCCATACCAATCTCGTAATGTATCTACAAGTGACTGGTGTAACGGCGTTTATAGCTTCATCATGCAAGTTGGGGACTCTTCTCAATGTCCCTTCATTGATCGACCCAATATCAACCATCAATTGAAAACTCTTTTCCGATATCCCCTTGATTGATGGACTTAAAATCAACAGTTGAGACAGATTATTTTTAACAACCATAGGGGAGCTAATGGTTATTTTTCTGACATTTCAAAATGATTATCATCAACGTTTTTGGAGGTCATCGCTGATCATCTGTAGTCGGTCACTGCTCGTTTCTCTCATCGTTGACCAAAACGACCAACTCATCGTCCTCGTCCTCGTCCTCATCCTCATCCTCCGCCTCGCCGTCCTCGGCCACCTCTTCTCCTCCTCTCTCCGCGGCCCCTGCCGCCGATGCCGTTGTGCGTTCGAGGACCCTTGGCAATGGAGTCGTCGTCGTCGTCTTCGATCCAGTCTCAAAGGGTCCGAATTTCGGCGTCACCTCGGGCGTCCTCGCGGCCGCTCCCTTCGTATCAAACGAGAAGCTGAAACCGAAACCAGAGATTCCGACGCCGACTCCATCAACGAGTGATTCTTCGTCGTGGTGTTTGATGAATCGATCATCTAGCGGAGCAGGACAGTTCTTTCTCCTCCTCTTCGATCCCCGTGGATCCGCCGCGTCGTCGTCTTCCTCGTCGGCGACGGGATCGGAGGTTTGGGGATCCGGCGGCGACGTTGAGTCGGCCATTAAATTGAATTTATTCGAATTGAATTGGGTTTGGTGGTGGTAACTGGTGACTGGAAAATTTGGTGCAAACTTTGGAGTGGTGTGAAATGAAATTTGAACGTGGACCATATTGGGTCATTATATGGTGTCACTTATGTGCACGTGCATGAAAATCATATATTGAATATTTTTTAAAAATAATGAAATTATTATGAGAAACAATAATGAATGTATTGTATTAAAGTATAATTATTGTGATTTTTTTTATATTCAATATTAATTAAAAAAATTATAAATAAATTAAAACAGTCCAAAAAAATATTAGGAGGGAGTACTACTCTAGATTGAATTATCAATATTATTAGAGGATTACTACTTTTAAGATAAAAAATGATATTGTCAAGATTTTGTATGAGATAAGGATATTTTTGTAAAAAAAAAAATTATGGATTATTTGTTTTGGTGATTTCAATTTTGATCCTCAAAATAACAATTCTTTATTATCATTGAATTATGTCTATAATAACCACCCTTGTTACTGTTCTAGATTCAAGGGTGGCGTTATGATAACTTCATCTTGTTATCGTCGTGCGTTCACACTTACACCGAATACTCCCTGTCTTATTTAAATTATAACGATTACAATCGATATAATAATTTATATGTGTGTTGAATTAATAAAAAATAACAACTTTATCCTTATGAGTATGTAAGATAATAAATTCAGAAAAAAAAAATGATGGATGAATTGATGTAATATAAAATAAAAATATTTTTATATTTTTATATGAAAAAATTATTAAATATAAAAATATTATAATTTGAATAAAAAATCTAAAAAGATATTATAATTTAAATGGAATGAAGAGAATAAATAAATGACACCCTACATTTGTTCACAGAAGTGTCGCACCATCACTCCTGCGTATACGTCGCAACAAATAACACCAGCACTTATAAAGCTGATGAATAGTGCTCCAAAACTATTGAACGAATCGATACAACATACTACATAAATGTCGATACAAATAGTAACATTGATGTACTTTGCTTGATACAGGTGAACCGAGAATAAGAGCTTCTCAGATTATCCCAAGCCGTTTTTACTTACTACTATGAATCACAATCGTGCGTATGCATATAGGTCCAAGCTCCGCAGATCCTTAATTCTACCCAATTCTTCATCTCCGTTATTTCTTTATCGAGTATGGATTAATTATATGTAACCCCAAGATTGTACAAGGGCGGGCGATAATCCTTTCGCTTGGCGTAAACTGCTGGTTCCTCATGAGTCTGAATCCCGTCGTAGTAGTTCGCCGAACCATTGATCAATGTCGACGAACCATCAGGAGTTTCAAAGAGTCCCTACAGAAGCAATCAAAGCACGCATGTTAATCTACAAAAACTTCCAATGAAAATTCTAAGTATCGAAATTCAAATGGCAACAAAGAGAAGAATCGGATTAGAGAGTCATCGGATTAGAGAGTTTGAACTCTGACCAGCAAAATGACATTGGGACGAGCCAACTAGCTTTGGCTATTGATAGTAATTTCAGAATGTCAGTCAATTATGTACAGAATCGATACCTCACGAGACTGCCACAGCTTCCTTATGGTGATTTCCATTGTGCTGGATTCCATTATGAGTCTTTTTCACAACAGTAGTTGCCGCCTTTGCATTGAGATGTTCATCCGCCTTGTCTTCAGCCGGCTGTGGATACGATCTTCCACTTCCCCGAACGAGATCTTTGATGGCACTTGTTAGTTCCTTGTCCTTCAGAAGTGTCTCCAATGTCACATGTGTACCTGCGCCATCCAACAAGGGAGTTCTAAGTGGAACATTCACCCAAACCTGTGTAGTGTTTAGCTAATTAACTATAAGTGTGTTCATTGAAGACGTGGAATACATGGTAGTTGAGAAATCATGACTTACGAAATCGCCAGTAGTGTTTTGGATTTGTAGGATCATTGATTGTTTCCTCTGGAGCTGGCCGTGTTGTATATTCATCTTTCAGTGCCAACAAATCCTGATTCCAAGGCATATGCGAGAGAACATATCAGAATATGCGAACCAATTCAGAAACCGAAATAACTTTCTCTTTGCTGGTAGTGCAGCTGGTTCAGATCTGGGTGAACATTATGGCTTTCTAGATTGAGTCTATCTCATCACTGCTTTCAGCATATATCTATATTGAAAATGGCTGTATCAGCTATTTGACACACTGGAGGTTAACTAGGTATGTCTCGGAATGATACTGTGGACTCTGATATAAGGGTAAGCAATAGTTATCGTGTTATGAAATGCGCTATGTTAAAGTACCTGAAGAGGGAAAATTGCCCATATAGATGGGGCTTCAACATGCTGGCGGATTATGAAATGCGCTATGCTAGGAACACAGCGGCTAGGCGGCAACTTATTGGATCCAACAACATCCTTGAAGAATCTTCGCCTCCTCTCTTCATCTTCTTCCCACCAAGCGCGCATGGTGGAACAGTCATGGCACGACGGAGCGCACACCTGCACAGAACACATCGTGTTGTCCAGCTCAACATGAATCTTAGAAAACATCATACTCAATACTCGCTAGTCGCGCCCCAACAAGGAACCATGGTGAGGAAGGTTATGAATAACTTACTGTCATATACCCATATTGAGATGGAATACCAAATTCCACACCAGGATCACTTGGCATGCGTTGAATGCGCAAGCCTATCAAACCTAGTTCTTGCATAACCTGCAGGGAATCAGATGATCAGAAGGGAACTCGAAATGATAACTAGCAATTACATGTCATGAAACTCACTGCCAAAAGCTCCTCGGCTTAGACCAATGCCATGCTATTCGTCCCTTTACATTCAGAGGCCACTCTCCTACTATGTGCAGAATGAATTGGATCTCATATTCAAACAGGAGAAATTAACGATGACGAGAACTCCACTTCAAGCTTATACTTGAGGGATTTACTATTCGTATCCTAACAGTAAGCTCAGAAAATATTTACAATAAAGTATCGTATCAAGCTTCAAAAAAGAATGAAAAACAAGATGCTCCATAGATTGTGATAGAAGCGAGGTAGATCACTCACAGGATGCACACAAGAGGGTATCATTCCAAGATCTTCTCCACAGGCAAGCATATCAGATGAATTTAAGAGTACTGGTAGCGTCTTCAAAGCATTCTGGCGCCACAGTTCTTCTTGTCGTTGGAAATAGTAATCGTGATACAACCTTCTTAGGACATTTTTGCTAGTTGAGCACAGCAACAAGAAAAATAAAATCTTCAGCCACTGTTCTTGAGAAAACTCGAGGCAATTCAAGCACGAGTTTGAATATGCCAAGAGAATCTTTGCAAAATTCTGTGTAACGGAGCCAGAAACAGGTTTAATGCTAGAAAACTGCTCACTAAAACAAAGCTGAGTAATCTGAGTACCTGTGGTCATCAAGATCCTTGAAGCTAGAAGTATCTTCAATATTGAAACGAGGGTAGAACTTGCGAGGATCCTCAGGGTCCCTTATCAGAACTATATTCTGAAAATCCAACAAAGTTGAGCAAATGGCACAGAGAGATCATTGACATTATGAGTTTTCTTGATATCGTGCATTACCTGAAGGAGGTCAAACAGATCTCGCTTGAGTTTGTCTTCGGTACTACCCAACAATAAGGATTTCTCCATGGCATCCTTGAGCTTTGAAGCTGCCTTTTTCTCAGTATTGCTATCTTCGAGGAACTGATCATGCATATACAATATAAAAAAGAGTTCAAAGCACAAAAATTTCACAACTATGCATCTTAAGAAAGCTACCCGCCAATGGCATTAAAGACTTCATGATCAATACCTCATAGCATTGCTTTTGATACCCCCTGAGAAAAATTGAAGCAATAACTGTCCACAAAGAACCAAATTTCTCCTGGAAAAAGAAATTAATGAGCACAAAGAAGAGGCGAAATCATCCAACCAAGGATTACGAGGATACAATTTGATGGAGCGTTACACGAGAAGGTCCAGTGTACTTTACCTGTAAATGTTCATTGCGGATGTAAGGACGGCTCAAGCGATCAAAGTCCCATATTCCCTCACTTTCAAGCTCTTCCTAAAATAGATTTGACCAAACGTGTGAGTGACTCGGCAGTTGCATTGCATACGCTCACATAATAGAAAAATATCAGATTCGGAAGAAGATATGGAGCAATACCTGACTAAGAGGAATGGACGGTCTAAACTTCCCAACCAGACCTGTCATGGCGTGGTCTGGCAGCTCCCAGATTCTAAAGAATCCCAAAATGTGATCGATCCTGTAAGCTGTAAAATACTTTGACATCTGGAATCAAGAACAAATATGCTGTCAACACAAAGAAACTTGAGTCAGAATATAAGATGATGTAAACGAATACCTGAGTTAACCGCGCACGCCACCAAGCATAGTTGTCTTTCGACATTTCCTCCCAGTTATAAGTAGGGAAGCCCCAGTTTTGGCCATTTTTATCAAAGTAATCAGGAGGTGCTCCTGTCGATGTGTTCATGCGAAACAAAGTCGGGTAGACCCACGTATCAACACTATTCCTATCCACGCCAATAGGTAGGTCTCCTTTCAACACCACGCCTTTTTTCCTTGCATACTCAGCAGCTTCTGACAACTATCAGTGCAATGATATCATAAGAAAGCAGGATTCATATCAGTAAAATCGCTACAGGCAATGACAAGCACACTTATGTTGGAGGAAAAATGCCCATGGCATACCTGTAAATGCAGATGATATTGGAGATAATAATGAAAGCATATCACGTCATATTGAATGCTATCCTTTGACACAAGTTTTTCAAGCTGAAATCACAGACTAGTCAGTATCAAGCCTAGAATATCTGGATCACAAAGACAAGCCTCGATATCAGCTATTCTCCATTCTACTGTACAGTCAATGGAAGACATAGGCGGCACACCACTACGCAGAGTACAGGAATAGAAGGTTGACCTTGTCATTTGTAAAAGAAGAGAAGCGCCCCCATTGACTGTGATCTGAGGTTCCGAAGAAATCTCGCAAGAAACAGAAGGCTGCATAAGGCTTCAGCCATTCCTGTAGCCACAAGAAGAGGGTTATCAGAACAGAAGCTCAAAATTGAAAAAAACTAGAGAAGTTGGATATTTAAAAAGAAAAAAAGAAAAGAAAACAAAGATGACAAAAGCAACAAGAAGCAATGAAAAACCTGGTTTTCGGAGAAATATTTCTGAAAGGAGTTTGATTCAAGAAACGGATCCTTTTCCAGAGTGAAAATTCTCTTTGCAATAGAAATCTTTGCTGCCAATGTAGCCTCATAGTCAACATCCTGCAGGAAAGCATCCACGTTGCTTAGTGCTGAAATGTTACGACCAAGGATACGTAGATTTTACCGTCACCAGTAAATTATCGTTATTATCCTAAACGGGTTAAATAGAACGTTACAAATATAACACCAATGAGCGAAATATAAATAACACAAATAAAAGAAGACTTATTTTACGTGGAAACCCTAACGGAAAAAACCAAGGACGATCGCCGACGACGAAGATATGCACTAATCCAAAATGAGAAGATACAAAAAAATTATACCGATCACTGTGAAAACCGCAACAAAGAGATCAAGAAGTAACCTTCTTATTTACAAACCTCTCAAGCTCTCTAAATGTTTGCAATTCTCAATATTAACTATATAAATAGTCTCTGTAAGGGCCCTAACAAACTCCTTGTTTGCTCTTTGGAAAACATATGCAATAGGCTTCCACTTACCAAAACTAATAGGCAAAAGTCCACTTAAATATACTTGTGCATTTTGTCTTGGAGCACTTCCTCCGCCCAAGTCTCCATCAAGAGAAAACAAGTTAGGGTACAAGGTGTGACCAAGATTCAATGCAACAAAGACCTTTGCACCAAATGACAACTTCCCCGATTTAGCCCGGATGCAAGAAGACAAGGCTTTGAGGCAATTAGTCAACATGCAAAGTTTACAGTATAGTAAGGGCCGAGCAAGAAATCTAGTCAATCTAAATCGACTATATTTGCTGGGTGAATCGTGGATTCATCTCACGCCCATTGCTAATCCCCCCAACTCACCTCCAATGGGCCTATCTCTTTTTTTTATTTCTTAAATTATCCTTTATTATATAATATTTAAAATCCATCAAGAGAATCAAGCAATTCTGAACATGTTTTAAATCTCTTTGGACACTCTCTTAAACTTTTCTTTCAGAGTGGGAAGACTGCTTTTTTTAGTCTACCCACCAGAAATTCGTCACATCTCCAACAGACTCAATATATACTAGTTGTGTCCGCTTTGGCATTCAACACGCTGATTTGTTAAATGAGAAAGCACCTTCAAATTAAGTCGTTCCTTTTCCTTGACAATTTCCAGCTGCAGGAATCAAAGTTCAGAAACGAATGAGTTACAAGAGTAATAATCAGCACGTTGAACAAATATATAAAGGATTAGAACAACCTTAATTTCCTCAGGAATTTCCCTTGAAAGTTCCTCCACTCTCAGATACAACGGATGCAAAGCAAATACAGAAAGTGAACTGCATGACCAAGAACAAATAACCAAGGTCAGCAAACAAAGTGGTTAGCTACACAGGTAAACTGTGCAGTCGCAGTCAGGCAATGTCCTGCACAGACAGAACATCTGTAGTACCTTTGTGGTTTGGTGTAGTGTTATCCCATGGGAAAACATATGGTGGACAAACTCGTAAAGATGTTCATTACCTAAATGGAGACAATATTCTTAAACATCTCTATTTATGAGCAATTCTTTGGCCAGCCTAATCCTTGGAATTACCAAACTTTAGAAGAAACAAAAGCCAATAATAACGATCCATATAGAAGCAAGTCATTATCATACATACCTATAGGGGTAAGAATCCCACCACATCCCATGCACAGATGTGTCATTGATTGGTAATAGCTGAACTAGATGAAACCCTGATGCTACCGCCCAGTCAGCTAGCAACTTTAGGTCAAGAAACTCCCCAACTCCAAGATCATCTTCTGATCTAACGGAGAACATGGGGATCGCCATGCCAGCACCCCTCCAAGGCATTTCCTGACATCAAAAGTTAAATGTCATTTATCAACTTGTAATAGCAGATCAGTATTGATTGTCAATGATCATACCAGTAGCTCACCCTAATCATGCCATCTGACAACAAAATAAATCTTGGTTGGCAACTCAAAGTGTCCATTGAAATCTCTCGGTTTGAGCCAATTTCAGATGCGAAATTTCCAGCTTTTCCATACTTGCTATACTTGTATGTAAACAGCAAGTTAAGGACCCAAAAGAAATTCTTGAACAAAACAGAGGTTGCAAAATGAAAAAAACAAATATGCCAAAATCTCCCCATTACTGGAGAAAGAAGAAGCTTCTGAAAGGATATCTCAATGGAAAATCATCTTTTTTCAATACACAATCTGCTTGCCAGATCGAATCACCTGCATAACTAAGTTTAAGTCCATCTTGTACCTTCCACTGTCCCAAATTAGTCGAGCTTCCTATCACATAAACCTGCATAAACAAGAGACTTTTGTTCAACAAAACAACACCTATGGAAAGATAGAACAACACAAGAAGAGATTTTAACTAATCCCGAGGAAAAATGCTTACGGATGTATCTTCTTCAATACTCGGACAGCAAATTTTGAACTGGATGAGAACTGAATCTGTTCAGCAATGGTCAAATACCAAAACGAGCTATTTGATTAAGTGAAGAGATACAATCAAGCATGGAAAGATTGAGTAAATGACGGAGAGAAAGCACCAAAAATACCTCCTTGGTCTAGCTTATGCTTAAAGAGTCCAAGGCGTTTCTCAATCTCCAACTTCCCGCTATGAGAAAATATAACGTCCTTGAATGCACTTTTGAAAGGTAGCGTGTCTGAACCGTTCTGAAGTCACATAGAAATGCAACCTCCTAATTAAGCTCATCACAAAAGCCTGAGGCAATTCAGATAATGGGAACTGCAAATATAACGTTCAACTAGAAACATGATAACCGCGTTTAAAACAGGAAAAACTCCCTTGCCTGCCTTTGAGCTAGCAAACAAATAGCATAACAATGAACAGACTCGAGGAAAGTTCGAACTGCAAAACTGGTGCCAAGTAGCAGCCAATTAAGTCAATGGAAACAAAAGAAATAAAAGAATTTCCTGGGAACAAGAAATTTAAAAGGAAAAAAAAAATACAGATGTAAGCTAAGTTAACTTTGAAGGCCTTCTTGCTCTAGCAATGGATCAATATGCTCAAGCCCGAAAATTGGTTAGAGGTATCCTCGAACTCCGTTGCTACAAGTAGGATTCTTCAATATGAGAATGTTTCAACTATGACCAGAAAATTACTCAAATTCTTAATTCTAGTAGGATCTCATTTTTAACTTGAGATTCAATGAAAGTGCCCAAGTTTTTGATAAGTTAAAATTGCAATAGAAGCGCACAGAGCAGGAAAATTACACTCCTGCTACTAAAGAATGGTGGCAGTAGCATCAGCAGGGTCCATAGAAAAATTCAGAACAAGCAACGAATGCTTCATAGATGCTTAAATGATACATAAAGTATGTTAATGAACGTGCAGGATGCACGCTTTCCACTATACAAATTGAATAAGGAAGATGGAATACATAGAAGAATTTTGGAAGTAACACCTGCCAGAGATCACGGAGCTCTATTGCCTCCCCAATTTGAGAATCCGGCAACAACAGTTTTCTCTTCTTTCCGGCCTCCCATCTTACGACATTTTTATTGTCATCAACCACATAGTAACTGTATTCGCCTCCAAACCCACCAGGAACTTCAATACTTCCGCGCCATATGAGCTCATTGCCTACGTGCCATGGACTCAGTCGGAGACCTTTCTTCAAATTCCACGAACCAAGCAATGGCTCCGAACCACACACGAGCAAGCTCTGACCCCAATGAGTGAAATATGGTATTCTGAACGTTAAATTCACAGATCGCTCCAGACCATCACCAAAAGACAATCCTATATCCCCCATAACTGCCAAAAGAGACGGAAAAAACCACAATGAGGTTCTTGTAGTCTTAACACATCATGAATTCTGCATCCCGATATACATTTTCGAATGAGAATGATACATTGATACATAATGAATCCTCAAGGGTGCTTGATATAATGATACAAACAATATTTTTGGGAATTTGATGGACTTGCACTTGAAAAGCATGAGTATATACAAAACAAAAAGGCACAAGAGAAAAGCATGGTATCAAAACAAAAGGAAACCAGGAAAATGAGAATCCACCAAAAGGTCAACCAAATACAAAGCCTAATACCTCAGAATATTCAAGATCCACACGAACCCAATAAAAATACGAATCAGATCACCAATCAAAGTAGAAAACCATCAAAACAACAATACCCAATAGCCAAAAAAACTAATCAGTTACTTTCACTTACTTTCACAATTAGAACAGTACATGGAACCAGTATTTGGAGTAATCAGTCACAATCAAAACGAAGAAATCGGCAAATCCCAAATGAATCTAAACAACCCAAGACCTTAGAACAATCAAAACCCAACAAAACCCAGAGACAAAAACGAATCAGACCACCAATCAAAGGAACAAAACGATCAAATCAACATCCAGAAACAACACCGAGGCATGATGGGTTCTGATAAAAACGGTCAAATCGGCAATGTAAGTTGAAAAATCAACAAACCCACATCGAAACACGGCTCAAATCACCAATCAACCCCACAAAACGATCAAAACAAAACTACCATAAGCCCAAAATAGAAACCGAACAAAACCCATCACTCAACAGTCACCCATCTTCACAGATCAGCTGATTAGCAAAACCCAATGACTCAATGAGTCATGGGACTTGATGGGTTCAAATAAAACGGGAAAAAATCGCTTAAAAATAACAAATGGGTGAAGAAAAAAAAAAAGCGAGAGGATCACATGAAGATAAGAGTGGTGGTATGGAAAGGTACCTTTGCTTTGCTACAATGAAGTGAATCACAAGAAAATTGGGGAAGAAGTTGGCGATGATGATGAAGAGGACGGTGATCGATCGACCGGCACTTGGCACTTGCTGTGTTGTGATTTGGTTTGACTCACCCAAAAAATAGTAATAATTTACTGTGCTAGTGATATGAATACATGATGAAGATTATGGTTTTTTTGAATAAAAAATGGGGAAGTGGGTTCTGAACTTGATCTGCTGAATCTGACCTATCCTCCTTCTCCAGATACCTTTGTCAGAGGAAAGCTGTCCCTTGTTTTCCTGTTGAGTTTCTTAAGTACTCCATCGTATCGTCCTATAATTTTAACTAATATT
>JAOVYX010001457.1:0-12628 GCA_035668315.1 Drosera spatulata | reverse complement strand
GGTGGGGCAAGGCGGCCGCGACGAGTGCGTAGTGGGCGGCTGAGGTGGGGATGTGGCGGGCTTTGGTGGTGACGGCTCGGTGGGAGGAGGGAAAGGGGAGAGGGAAGAGGAGGGAATCTGACGGGGCTGGCGGCAGTCGGCGGTGGTGGCTCGCGATGGTGGTGGCGACAGTGTGGGTGGAGAGAAGAGGAGAGGAGAGGGGAGGAGGGGCGGCGGTTGGCGGCAGACTACGACAACGGGCAGTGGCGATCGGCAGGGAGAGAAGGGGAGGAGTGAGGGAAAGAGGGAGGAAGGGAGGGAAGAAGAAGGGAGGTGCGGGGAAGGGATAAGGGAAAATCGGGATGACACATGTCGTCCCTTGATTAGTCGATTTGAGATAATTTGAGATTGCGTTATTCATTAGGTTTATATTTGGTATAATTATTTTATTCGTTTGTCAAAGTAAATATATAAAAGTGTTCAGAATTTAATAACGAATTCGAATTTATAATTAAAATGACAATTCGACAAAATAAAATTTTCAATTTATTACACTTAGTCAAGCAGGGATGATGAATTGGAGCCTTCCTCGGGAGTGCTTGTTCTGTCGCACTGTCATAGATTAACCATATTGTTGTTGGGACTTCCAAAAAGAGACGATAAGGAAATAAAACGAACACTTGAGTTTCAGCCGCTAAGCTGACTCCTCTGCTCAGACTGCTCTATCACTAGTTGTGACCAGCTAGTTGTTTGTGTCACATTCTTTGCTGGGTACTGTTTGAATGAATGCTTCTGATTCCGTTATTGCCAGCAGCTTGGTGCCCTTAGTTGTTTCACCATAATACTTCACTCCCTTACTGCAAGGGCGGACCTGCGAAGATCTTTCAGCTGCGGCTTTCTTTTCTAGTGGTGCATCTTCTGATATATTTAGGATTGATATACAGTATGTGTTCTCACTGAGATGTTTGTCTCTGCCATCTTATTTAAACATGTGTGTATATATATATATATATATGTGTGTGCATCAGGTGGTGGCATTCTGATATCATGAGTAACGCGCCTTGATTAATTAACATAGAGTGAATGCGCCTAACGTATAAATGTTAAAACATATTGACAATTGATGATTCAAGCTCCATATATGTATAACTCATTTCGTAATTAAATAAAGCAAATCGTTTCTACCCCTATTTTTTTTAATCTGCCTTGCCGTTATTCCAATTTCGAATCTAGAGAATTTTGTTTACATTAGGAAATAACCGCGATATTTGAAAATATCAGTAAACATTTTCTCTGTGTAAAAAAAAAAAAAAAAAAAAAGGTTTGTTTGCATATACATCTAACTAAGCTCCAGATATGAGCGACGGAAGGATTTCTTTGCTTTCATTCGTGGAGAGGAAGGGCATGTGAGAACAACAACAATCAATAGACAACGACAATCAACAAACTAAATCATGATTAGTTAATACTGATAATTTGTGTAGTTTCCTCATTCAACCACCCTGACAGAAAGGATGAGCTCCACTCCACAAAATACAATACTCCCCTATAGTATTTGTTAAATTTAGCATTAGACAACAAAGTATTGTTAATAATAATCCCCTGCCAAACGATCTTGGAGTAAAAGAATAATTTCCACGCATGATAGGACAAAAACGATTTGACATCATTTGGTTCGGTGCAATGAATCCATGTTGATTATTTATTCTTATTATCCATTTGTTTTGTCTTTGTGAAATAAACTAGCGTAACGAACGAGTCGAGTTTATTTATATTTTGAATATGGCTCACATGCATGCATTCGAATACTTAGGTCAGGTTTGATGCACAAGATAACAAAAGAATTGGATAAATAATCTCTTGATAACGAAAATAGTGCGTATAAATTTCTTATCCCTTCTAGTGGGATAACTCTTACGAGAGCCTGACTTCGTCTTGTGACATGCGAACAAATGAGTTCTTTTCTTTCTCACTTTCTAGTCACAGCAGTTAAGCCTGCTAGGGCTTAAGCATCCTATCTACATGGGAAAGGGTGAAATAGGCAATCCACGGGGGTTGAGGGCTATGGTGAATACGTAGAAACCTACGGATCGGGTGCTAAAGAGAGAGTTTGCCTATTATTCCCCCTCCTCTCTCAATCGGCACTGGCCAAGCCCCTTAGTTTTTGCACATACAAATTCAAATTAGAAAAAAAAAATAATTCAAAATTAGAAAAAATCTTATAAATTTCGAATTTAATAAATCTAATGGTTGAAAATACTTCGTAATTATTGTATCAGTCTTTTTTTTTTTTTAACTCTTATTCTCTCATTATCCATCTGATTTGTCAATGTCATGATTTATCTAGTCTTTATTAACGTGACATTGTATTTTGGATCCAAGAAATAAATATCTATGAGGACACTACCTAAGCAAATAGTGAGAAAGGATCCAAAAGAGACGGCAAAAGAAACGAGGAAGCGAACAATTGATACCCAGCTCTTTCGCTGGGCTGGCTTTTGCCTGTTACCTGCTCGCTATTTTCATTTTCACCGTCATATTTCATTTCATTTTTCTCTTCTTGGGAAGGATTATATACATAGAAAAAAAATTAGTTTTAATATATTTATATTTTAAAATAAAAAATCATTCTAAAATTAATTATTTTTATTCTGAAATTAGCCGTATCCTTCTTCTTATTCTATTATTCGGATTCTTCGCTTTCTCCATCGGCGGCCTTTTTCATTTGCCAGTCTGTCATTTGGCTTCACCCTCTCTCTCTCCTCCTCTCTGTCTATTTTTAATCCCCCCCTTTTTTTCTTTTTTTTCTTTTAATTTCGAGTATATATAAATATATAAACGATGAATTTGCTTCGCCAAAGCATTTCATTTTTCTCCGTTGATCGGCGTCTTTGCAATTGCTCCTCGTCTCTCGAGGGCGAGGAAACACGAAACCCTTAACTGTCGACTTCATCGTTGTCGTCGTCGACGGCGATCATGTCTCTCTTCGGTCTTGGAAACAGGTATTCGTGATATCACGATCGATTCTTTCTGTCTCATGATTGCCTTTGTGTTTTTTTTTTCTCCTCCTTTTTTTTTTTGGTGAGCTTGATTACGATTCTGGTTACGTTATCGTTCGAATATGAAGGTTTGTCTGGATCGTGATAGTGATCATCTCTTGTTTGTGAGTGTTGTTTCTGTTTAGGTGTTCCTTGATTGGAATTTATTGCGTAGAATTATTATTGTAATGAGGAATGATAATGTTGATGGAAATGGCAAGTGCGTTGAGATGATCTGACCTATCCATATATATATAATCATTGCTAAGATATTATTCGTTTTGAATCTAATAATTAGGATTTGTCATCCATCGCATAAACAAAAACTTTGTGCCCCCCGCAAGGGGATGTGGGATACTGCCACCCAACAATTGGAAAGAAAATTGCACGTTGGTAAATTGTGTAATAATGGGCGCAAGGTATGATGATTGTGGTACCATGATCGATGCTAGATGGAGGGAACGATGAAAGTATTGTCGTCATGACGTTTCTTGCTTACGTCCTGCAGTCAATTACTTACCGTTCGGTTATATTTTTGAAAACAATTGTTGTTTGGGTTGGTTTTTTCTCTTTGCATTATGGGACCACATTGCTGCCTCCAAACTATGCCTGCTTGGCTTCTTCGCTTCATTACAGCGAGGAAATTTGGGAACCATATTGGGACCCAAGAGCCGGAATGTTTAGATTTGCGTTGTCATTTCAAAAGTTTGTTGTGTACGTATAGTGCCGAGCGTTGAATGTGTACGAAATAGTGGTGCTTCGATATATCAGGGTTCGCATGAAGCATATAGTTTGATCAATGAAATTACTACGTGCGACTTTCATGTCATGATATCATTCAATCCAGAAGTTTTACCTCTCCCGAGTAGAAGTACATTTTTTCGTGGCAGAGATCTGTCCTTGGCAGAGTTCTTTACTCTGTTAGTCTGACATCGATCTGGAAGCTTTAGTCAGAGTTTACTCCCACAGAAATGGAATATCTGTAATGGTTTCCTATGGACTCGGAGACTCGGAGTCGAACTAAGCAACCTTGATTTGGGCTATAAGAGGTCAATTTAGGTTTTACACTTTTACGCTTTTGGAACTTTTAGTTAGTCTCGATAGTAAAGTTTTACAAGCTTTTGTTCGGTTTCGCTTGACTTCATTTGCATGCATCAGTAGAGGATTCCCTTTCATACACACTTTGCTCATGTTCTGTTTCACTTTAATAGTTAGTAAATTCTGTTGACTTGATTTCGCAGAAATCAGAAGACCTTTCGGCCTAAAAAGAATGCTCCTTCTGGAAGTAAAGTGAGTATTTTCATGAAGTAATTTGACTAGGAATAAGTTTGCGACAGGTTATGTAATTCTTCTTCTCTTTGTTTGTTTGTTTGTGTCTAGGGAGCACAGCTCCAAAGACATATTGATGCAACCTTAGGCAGCGGAAACTTGAAGGAAGCCGTGAAGTTGCCCCCAGGAGAGGACTTAAACGAATGGCTTGCCGTAAACAGTTGAGATCAAACCCTGCTGTTACTTGCTTTTCTCTGATATATCTAATTGAATGAGTATGATTTGACAAAAAAAAAATCTGCATATAGGATGTATGTTATTCTACTTGCACTATCATGAGGTGAACATGTAGAATTAATTTAGGAGCACTCTGCTCCCATCATGAAGTTTATGATGTTCAGTCATTGCTTCTGTTTTTTTATCCCAATTCGGCTATATTCGTTTTTTTCCTGTTGAATGGTCACTCGTAGCTTTGTCCTCAGAAAATATGAAGGAACTGCTGATCTCTATCATGTACTTTGTTTGCTGCATGTAGCTTCAGTTTGTGATAGTATACCAAAGAAGATGATGCTTGATCCAATTCTCTTTCGCTTAGAGATACTGAATTGGCTTTACACTCTCTTACCTTTTTGACTTGTCTTTCGTCGTACAGCCGTAGATTTCTTCAATCAAGTAAACATCCTGTACGGCACCCTAACTGAGTTCTGCACGCCGAACAACTGTCCAACAATGTCGGCCGGGCCAAAGTACTATCCCGATACCTATTCTATGTTCCGGTTTTATGTTCCAATCTCTAATCCCTCAATTTGGTGGATGATGGAGTTAAGTGCTATCTGAACCTGTTAGCATTCCTGTAGGTATGAGTATAGATGGGCAGATGGTGTTACTATTAAGAAACCCATAGAGGTTTCAGCTCCGAAATATGTGGAGTATTTGATGGATTGGATTGAAGCACAGCTGGATGACGAATCTATATTTCCTCAGAAGTTAGGTATCTCTACTTGTTCACCGGTTTTATTCCACCTTGTGTCGCCCTTGATTGTGTTCCTTGTAACTGACCACATAATCTTGTATTACAGGGACTCCGTTTCCTACGAATTTCCAGGATGTTGTCAGGACCATCTTCAAGAGATTGTTCCGAGTTTATGCTCATATCTATCACTCACATTTTACCAAGATAATGAGCTTGAAGGAGGAAGCTCATCTCAATACTTGCTTCAAGCATTTCGTACTTTTCACATGTGTAAGTTGCTTGTATTGCAATATGTCGATAATGGTATTGAATCAACTTCATCTCAAGTTCAACCTTACAGTAAAGGCCCGATAAGATGATATTTTTGTATTTCAATATGCCCCTTCTATCTATACGTTTTATGTGAACCTTTGAGACCTTTGTAATGCTGTAGTTGTCCTCTTCATTGGATGAGAGTAACTTCGTCAACAGATGCTTCTCCTTTCAATGCTATCATACTAGACTAATAACCTTGATCATGTGCATCTAACCTCATATTGTGTATTGCAGGAGTTCCGCTTGATTGACAAGGGAGAGCTTGCGCCTTTACACGATCTTGTCGAGTCTATCCTGAGTCCCTCATGACATGATAGAACCATGTAAATTTTCTCTCGTGTTGATCAGAAACATTATAGAATTTGCTGTTGGCTTTAGTAGGAAATATTTTCCGAGTGAAGTTGCTTCTCCATTGCTTGTACCCTGTGTTACTCTGTCAGTCAGTCGGCTAAAAGGGATAACGTCACCTATCAACTGAAACTCGGCATGGATGTGATAGCGGAGTATGTTGCTTAACTAGAACACAATAAGCTAAATATTTCTTTATCTCGACCTTCTGTAAGTCGCACGACGGCAAAAACTCTAGAACAAGAGAGTACTAATACTATCATCCATGTGTACCAAGTAAACTCAGGTATGAATTAGTTCATACAATATGCGTCGCATATAAAGATGCCTCACGAAGCATTCATCGAAATCAAAAACTTGATTACATTTGTGTATGAATCAAGCTGTAGAAACATTCAGTCCACTTATTCAGTACAAGCCATGATCCAGATGACATTGTTGTTCTTTGAGGTCCAGAAAAAAGCTTCGAAAGCTTACGGTGTTTCACTGTTCCACTTTCTCGCACATGAAGATGTCTCTCAACAAGAATCTGGTGAATGTTGTTATCATGGTGAATAGCATATGGAACGTGCCAACAAAATCGAATACAGCTCTGCTACTAATCATTCCAACTACTTCCTTGGTCATATCACTTTGAACTTCTTGCGTCAATTCATTCCAGCTATGGTTCTCACAAGCATTTTGATCACAGTTGTAGTCTAGTTGGCCGTGACAGTTCTGTTTTAGGATGCATTCGTACATTGGCCGAATTTCTGCCGCCATCTTCTTGATCAGGGCGCCATACACAACTACGAAGTACTTTTCAAACTTGTTATTGCGAAAGGAACAAACCAGCTTTATATAGCATATCGTTTCTCTTAGTTATCGGGAATGTAACATAATCCGAATTCATGTAAAACATGAATTTTACAACCTAGTCAATGTAGCAGGCGAAAGTCTGTGCGGGTGAGAACCATATCGTACAAAAGAACCCTTTAATTCTTCTAAAGTGACTTTTGTATCCAAAATCTTCTCCATCTGCAGAAAAGTAGCTTTCCACATTTCAAATCCAGAAAGAGCAAAAGGGGAACCAGGCTCAAGCCAGGAACACAACACATGCTTTCTCAAATATGATCATTTTCATTGACAAGATGCAGTCGTAGTTCTCTAAGATTTCTACAGATTTATATCTTCTGCGTAACAGAATAAGCAGAATCCATATATGATATACCACTAAAGGGGAACTCCGTATTCCTATTTGTATGTGTCACGATTCAGGGGATCACACGTATCCTCAACACAACAGTATGTGATTCATGCAAGAAAACGATATATGTTAGCCGCTTCCTCGTGTATCTGCCTAGCAAATGAATTTCTTCCTCCAGATGCCCTCGTATTCAACAGGGTTCATCAGAATCAGGATTGAATCAGTATGTTTCAACTTCAAGCAAAACCCTTTTCTTCTATGACTCTTTTGATTGATGAAACGATGGAAACAATGCCACCAAGGTCCTGAGCTGAGCTGCAGCTGAGAAGAGTTTGGTCGAAATTGTTTCATTGGAAAGCAGGACTTACGTAATTCAGCAGCCGTCTCCTGTTAGTTCACCGCAGTTTCACATATACATCCTGGAAGAGGATTCGCGTAGAAACTCTCCTCGAGCTTAGGGAACTCGCCGGCCTCCCTGTAGTATGGTCCTCCATTGCGATCATTGTGAAGCTTCTTTACTTTGGAGCTGAACTTCTTCCAAGTGATCTTTCCTTCATCCAAGTCGTCAACAAGTTTCACTAAATTCATCCTGCTCATGCAAAGAAAAGCAATGATCAAACTTCCATTTCTCTGATCAACCCACTTGAAATCAAGTGCTAATGACTCGACAAAGACAAGTCATAGTAACAAAAATGGAACCATACTGATCATTCATTTCTCGTCAAACTGAGCAAATTGAATTATAAGGCCAATATGATTGTCTTTGTTACCTATCTGGGACTATGGTCTTCTTAAAGCCATCAAAACGCCGGTGACCTTGGACAGCTTTGGCCATGTTCCCATCGTAAGTGTGAACAAAAACATCACTGTGAAGGGCCACAACATAATCAAGACCTGCCAACATGTTCTGGTGATTCCTAAATGGCTCAAGCTCTTCCTCTGTGGTGAGACTGGAATGTGAGAAGATGTTGGGAAAGTCATCTGTCAAGTATTGCATGCTTCCATTTCCATAAGCTTCTCCGGCTACCAAATAAATCCGTATACTAGATGGAAAACCCAGCCCCTTTAGGAGAAGCGAGGTCTCCCTAGGGGTCAAAGGGCATCCACCAAGTTTCCGTCTCTCTGAACCATCAATCTCCTTTTCCTTCCAATGAGTTACCTCATATCTCATCTTTCTGAGTTCTTCGTCTTCTTCAGATGTCAAGTTGTGACTACAGCCAGTAAATGCAAGCATGTCTTTCTCATACCTGGATGCAAACAAAATAATCAAATGAATACCAATTCCACCAATGATCTTCAGTTTGATTCAAGACACTAGACCTACCTCAGGTGAAGGGCAAGATAAGGACTTTCTCCCCGCCGCATTCTTGAAACCAGTCTCCTCCCAAGTTCTTCAATGGAGCTAGAATATTTCAGTGCATGGTAATTGACACGGCACCTCAACTTTTGTATAGAATTAGGGAGGCCATTGTTGGCAAGTCTGGAGTCAGAGTGAGTGAAATATATCACTTTGTGCTGCTTCAAAAGTGGAAGAACCTCGGACTTATAGTAGCTAACCTGACAAAGGAACTTGACAAATCATTTCTCGTGAAATTATAAAACTTGACAAATGATCACATAAAACAGGACGTCCACCTCTTTAAACATATTAACAAATCGAGAGATCTATAAAATGGAGACAAACCTTAGACCAAGATATAGGTGTTTTCATGAAAGGCTCAATTTCTGCAAAGATAGAAGGTAAGGATTCCACTATGTGAACGTCTTCTTCCAATGTCTTCATGAAGTGCTGCCAATCAAACAAATCCTTAAAGCCACTGCGAATCACCACAAAATTGGTACTATGAGACATTGAGAAACAAGCAGCAAACCATAACAAGAGAAATAAAAATAATCTAAAATACAAGGGTTAACAAGCATATCTGATACAGCAAGAATGCCGCTGAGTTGACAAGAGGGAGATTCACCAAACCAGCATAAAATCAGGGTCAAGGGACACTCTTCAAATGACGGAAAAGAGTAATTACGACTCACAACCATCAAGCAATACGACTGTGCGTATGCACCCAACAGGGGAAAAAAACCACATCATTGTACATCTACTTTAAGATTGGTTTTACCATTTGTGAGTTGTCCAAGAGAACAAATACTCCCAGCATTTCTTACCTGAACCACCTCAATTTACTTTCCTAATAAGAGAAGTTTTGAATATCTCATGTCGGAATTCAATCAGTACCTTTCATCAGCCCAGTATGAGGCATGGTCAAGAGAAGGAAGCACAAGAGTAGCTTTCATAATCTTAGCAACAGCAACCATATCGCAGATCTGCATTCTAAAATATTTTCACCATCAGATGACAGTTGACAGAAAATTATCTAAAAAAGAGTCTACACACAACATCAAAACACACAACAACCAGACCCCAAATCTCATCTGATTCAGTCCGCCATTTGCATTGATGAGAATGTACCCATTTGTTGAAACATCCAGCTCTACAAAAGCAAATTACCATGAATATAAGTGGACATGAGTACAAACATAGAGTCCAGGTATACGAGTAGTAAGTTTAGTTTCATACTCTTGTGACCCTTCGGCAGATCGATGCACTGGCTGAAGTTTGTACTATTGGGGTTGGACCATATATCTGAATACTAGATCATGAAATATAAATCAACCACGATATCAACAAAATCAAACCTCAGGTATCTGAATAAGACGAAGAATTCTGAGAACTTACTGCACCCTTTCTGTTCTCGTTACGGATTAGTCCCCCGGATGCCACCATTTTTAAACTCCTATCAATGTCGTTATCTCTTTCCCGGTCATTTACGACTTCTTTATCCACATAATCATGAGATCTTTGATTGATCAGATATTGGTTATTGATTTCAGAATCAGAAAGACCCTGATTCAAGGGGGTATAAAATTTATTTCAGCATCAATGGAGTTTGAGCTTTGCGATCCTTCCAAAATACATCATATTGACATAAACCAATCACAAGAAACTTACAAAGAATGATTTAAAACAGCATAACAAGAAACTTCAAAAGAAAACATCACTTTTGGTATCTAATATTGAGTCCTAATCCACAGGACAGGATAATCAGACCGAGGAATAATAAACTTCCAAGGAGTAGGTGAGCAACTGACAAATCATATAGCCTGCTTTACAAAGACTATGCGAAAGAGCAACGCATAATCCGCCTACTTCCACTCTACTTCATCAAGCCTCCCGTAATGCTTTCAAGACATATAAGACAACTAAGATCCCGTATTAGTAATAATTAGACTTCCTACCTCAATGAATGGTGACAAACCCTGAACTCTCACTTCGAATCCTAGACAAAATTCATCTTTCCACAGTCTGCCTTTTGAGCCTTGGTCCCCATTCTACCCTCTAAAAGGCTTGCTATCAAGGAAAAACTACAGGAAATGAACTTTTCCCATCTTCAACCAACAACACTATTTGCAGCAATCCAAACATCTTGTGTGAGATGATAGCATCAAACCCTCAATAGAAGACCTCAAATGCAATTCCCAGCACCCAGCATACCTCTACACCAATAACGAATCTCGAACTTTTTTTCGATGAGAGAATCACATGTATCATAACTCTCAACAAGTGCATCAGGAATCGAGAATGAGTAGTTCATCAACAACCCGTTTTCGGACAAATACAAACACACCGCGATTATACAAAATACCACAATCACAAACGAAACAAACCTGCAGATCATCAGATGGACCAAACCCAAACAACCCATATGCACAAACCCTGAACAAACCCAACAACAAGCAAACCCCGCAGAACACAAAGAACATCCACTGTCCCAATCTCTTCCTCTCCCTCAACCCCAACTTGACCACATCCACCGTCGACCCAACCACACTCGATTCCCTCAACCCCTTCACTCCCCTCTGACTAATCGTCCCAAATCTCAAATGGGTCTGTTTCTTCTCCATAAACGAATCAAACCCATCTCCTGAAATCGCCTGATTGGCAGTTACCCCTTCACCTCCGGGGGACTGCGAATCCGACGATGACGGCGGGGTTCCCACATCGATCTCGTGGTGAACACTGAGAGTCCCATTTCCAACACCGCCATTTCCACCAGTGTTAGTATTCGCACCGTTGCTTCCGGTTCGTTTAAAGGAGTGGGCACGGCGAGTCATGGGGCCAGAGAAGCGGGGGCTGTTGACCCTGTTGCTGGAGGCATCGTCGGTGGAGTTGGGGCCATAATGGTGGAAGCTGCTGCTCATGGTAGAATATTTGGGTAATTTCAGAGACGAAAATGGAGTCAAAGGGGTGTGTGAGATGATGATGGTGAGATCGCCATTGATGGAGGCACTGTGAGAATGGAGATGAGAGAGACTAGGGGTTGATTTTTTATTGAAAGGAGAAAAGGTTAGGATTGTTAGCACTTTATTCACTGTATTGTGTGCTCGTTTTTTGGTTGATGGAATGGACCATCCATGTTATGTGGATTAGAACAACAATCAGGAATGGTAGATTCAGATCAATTTTCAACTCAGGTGTTATGGATAAATCTTGTCTTTGCACTAGTGGTCAATCATAATATTATTCTTTCCGTTTAAAATAAATATTATATTTTTTTATATTATATATTTTTTCGTCTCAAAATGATTGCAACGACATCTAATTTAAGGTTAATTTAGTACGATCAAATATACTTTTTTCCAAAAAGGTTATGAAACACTAATGATAGATTACGTTGTGAATTTTAATTCTGAACCAGTTTAAGATTTTTCTGACATCGTGAAGAATAATAACGAAACTTTTTGAAATGCATGTCGTTGTAATCCTTTTGGAACGAAGTTAGTAATAATTATAATATAATCTATATTTAGAAAATTTTTATCTAAAAATATATAAAATCAATCAAACTCAGTTACAAAACATCCACTGTATCCTCCCACAACTACTACAGTAAACCCCGCTATTATCAAAAAAATATTCTTTTTTTCATCAAATTTCACAAAATTTTAACACGCAAATAAAATCTCGTGTCGGACAATACGTGGCATTTATTCTGTGACGGAGGGAGTTCCTTCCATACCATAATATATGTAATATGTTTTTTATGATGTTTCAGTATATCTGTAATTTTTTCTTTTTTAATAAAATTTTAATTCAAGAAAATCAAATCAATCATGTTTTGATATAGCACATCCACCATCTTCTCTCTCAATTGTCACAATAAATCTCAGTAACTCTACAAAAATATTCTTTCTTCATCAACACTCACATAAAACCCATAACAGATCAAACGATTATAGATAAATTGGAATAGAGAAAGTACATGCCGTAAAATCAAGATTTGAGATTCGAATACATCTTAGTAATATTTATTCAGAAAGTTCGATATTGTAACGTCCCGAAATCCGGAATGCCCGGCACGTGATGTTATGTCGTCATAGACCTAGTCCATGACAAGGCTAAACAAACCAAACGGTTTTGTAGGTACAGAAGCTAAGGAAGCTACCTAGACGATACAAATC
>JAOVYX010001456.1:1467-12631 GCA_035668315.1 Drosera spatulata | reverse complement strand
GCAGTAAGTCTATTGTAGAGACTTGAGTCCTGTGGACTTTGTCCCTTTGTGTCCAACTTATATTCTAACAATTCTACTGTAAGAAATATAAAGCAGTAAAGTACACAATGATTTATATTGGTTCAGACAATCGTTGTCAAATGATCAACGAAGGCTTAGTTTAGTCTTCTTTTCGTGACCAGTATAGTCAAGTCAAGAGGTGAGTTTATTATCTCCTTATTTTAGCTTATAAAGAAACCCTTACAAGCCTAAAATTTGCTAAGACAAGAACCTATAATTTTGCTTAGACCAATTGATGACTCTGTTGCAGCTTTGTGTTCTTGAGGCAAACTAATGAACTCCTTTCTCCAAATCTTCAACCCAGATCTTGAGAACAATTGTATAACCAACTTGAGAATATTTTCAACTTGCACATAAATCTCACAATCGTCGTCAATTTTCTCAGAGTGACAATAATCGCCTTTTATAGGGCCTAGAGGATTAGAACTTGTATGATGTTGATAGCTTTTTGTTTGACCCCAATACAGATCCTCAGGGATGTTGACAGGTTCCCTTACAATAATCTTCAATCTCGTATAGATTTTCAAACCTCAAATCTTCGGTGTGATCGTTTTCCAGAAACCTTATCCAATCACCAGCCAGCTCTGCTGTATCTCAATTTGCTGCGTTTCTGCCTCTACTATTAGCCAGCTCTGTTGTACCTATTCTGCTGCATTATGACTTCGCTTAAACTTGAGACTCCGATTCTAGATCCTGACAGGATTTATGGTCTTTTGTTGTCCATGTTCATCCCAATTACTGGTCTAGAATTTTTTGATTTAGTCTGCATTCAGGTGATCCACATTGGCCCTCTAACTGTGATCGTTTTCCACTCTGCTACATACTTGCTAGATTGTAATTAACTATCCTAGTTCTTATCCTAAATAATTGGCCATGAAAATGTCGTACTCTAAAATTTTGTTCATCAATTTTTATACTATTGGAGGGATTGCACAATCCTAACAATCTCCCCCTAAATTGATGATAACAAAATATTAAATTTCAAAATAATAAGCTAACTACTTAACAAAATTTACAACCCAAAGGTTTTGATAAAAGGTTTTTCTGAAACAACATTGTTGAGAACAAAAAGTTTAAAAGGTTATAGGGGGTTACATAAGATTACCAATAACCTTTGTGAACCCTGTAGTCCTTGTCTCCTTCTCTTCGCCTCTGCTTCTGGTAGTTTGTACCGTGCTCTCGTCTGTGTCTTAGAGATGGAGATCTGTCATCCTTGCCTCTGTTACGATGATGACGATGCTTCTTAGATCTTTCCCTTTTTCTTACCCTCCTGAATGTCCTTATCTTTGCCTCGCCTGCTTGTGTCCTCCCACTGAGACCTAGAAGGTTCCCTGAAAGTTCTTTTTCTCTTCTGCACTTTCTCCTCCTGGGCTGCAGATGTCTCGTCACGTGCTTCCTCTTCTTCTCTGCTTGCTTCTCCTTTTTAGCATCCTTGTCTGCTGCATCCTTCTCCTTCTTTTTGTTATCATCATTTGGAGGTTATTAAGCTTTGATTGCTGCAGTAAGGGCCTCAACTGCTTGCTTAAGAGTTTGCAGTTCAGTTATAGTATTGGCCGGTGCTATAGTGGCGCGGTTGATCTCAACTTGAACCTTGATTTCCAAGAAAGTGATGTGTTGCTCGTTATTCTGGATGTGCTGTTGGAGTTGATTTTGAGTGGTCTGGAGTGTTGCTTGAAGGTGGCGAAGCTCAGTTCTATGAGCTCCTTAGTCCGTTGAGGTTGGAGGCACTTTTGTTATACTACTACAGATTGATGGCATTGCTCTTGTTGATCTGCTTCAGTAGGCCTTGTCCAATTGGAATCATCATCTCATGGAGTTCGACAAAGAGTTTTTATTTTTCTTCCCTTTCAGTCTCTAGTTCGGCTATAAGAGGCTACAACTTGGTGCTATGATCATGAAATGCATCTTTGTTCCACTCATGTATATCATAGATGTCCTGCTCAAGTTGTTGAAGTATGTGATCGATGGTGTCAGCATTTGAGTCAGTATCTGGAGATAGGGGCCTTTTAAATTTGGATAGTCTTGGCATAATCTTTTGTTGAGGAGTTGGACTTCTTCAAAAATCTCCATGAGTCCTGGCTGCTATCCTTGGTGTCAGTGGAACATTTGAGGTGGAACCATACAACAATTCCTATCATTTAAGTCGGGTTTGTAATGGTCTGAGGTAATCCAAAAGTGGACATTGAAGTGAACTGAATGTCTATAAGGTGGTATCATTTTTCTCTGAAGATGGTTGGTGATATTGTACTCCTTGAGAGGCAGGGGTATCACCAAGGAGATGTTCTTAGAACTCCTTGATGGTCAGTCCTCCTGAGGTGACTTACTGTGTAGGCTCAAAAGCAGACGATGAGTGTGTAAACACACATAATTTCTCTAGCAAACTTCTTGTCTTTCACCTATATTTAGTATAATTTAGTATCTTAGTGTTTTCTTTTAGTATTAAGAATGTAGGTACTGATGAGTTTCATGTTTTTGTTGCATAGCTGAAGAAATCGAAACTGTTTGGTGTGATGAATATTTTGGGGTGTTTAAGAAGATTTTGGAGTGCTTGGTAATTTTCATGTCCTACAATCTATTAGAAAGAAAAGGAAACAACGCGGAGCAAAAACGGAGCAAAATTGCAAAAGTTATGACAGTTTGAAAATCGACTGATGTTGTGTCGTTCCTGAGCACCGTCTGGGCCTATGAAGCACGGCCCGCGCCTCATGCCAGATCTGTCATGATTATCTTCGCAATTTTTGTGGGGAATTTGTTATTTTCCCTTCCTTTATATATATCCACGACCTAATTTCAAAAGGAGGGCATTAAATAATTAGTTTTACGTTACTTTATCATCTGTTTTCCAAAGATAAAACCCGTTGTCATGATCCGAGACGACGATCACCTCAGACATCACGAGAGTTACGTCAAGAAAGATTGAGATTTACGCTACCCTACGTTCCACCATTGCAGGGATTATCATCGACCGTCATCTGGACCAATCTCTGTTGGTCTTGGGTTTAGTATTTCTTTTCTTTTTTTGTTGTAATTTGTAATGACTTTTTGTGATCATTTTATGAATTGTTCATTTCTCATTATGATGATCGTAGCGTAAATCTTTGGGTAGCGTAAATCTTTTAGTGATTTAAATCTTATTCATGGATTTTATGAGATATGTTTCTTGAATTCAATATTTCATGTTTAAAATTTATGATATCATGTTTATGTGTTGATTTATCCTCAATTATTTATTCAATGTATTATGATTGATCACCTTAGTACATGGGAGAAGTATGTATGCAGTCAAACCATTCTCTTTTGGTTAATACTAGTAGCAAATTTACTAGGTTAATGTCATGCTCTTGTTGTTAACCTATGATCATATTAATATGAGCATGATATGGCGTTAATCTGTGTTAGTTCAATGTCATGAGGTGATAGAGAAATATTTATAATGTGACATGTTTATTCTATGTTATATTCTTGTTTTGACATAAAATAATTATGTTACTTTTGTTATGACATGCTTTATGCTAACCAATACTTATTTCGACAATTCTCTTTTTGTTGTACTTAATTACAACACCTATTATAGAAGAACATGAGATGAAAACAATTAATCTATGATTAAAATTCATTATAAGTGAAAGTCACGAAGGCCATACGCTGTGTCGAACTAGATTAAACTCCCATAAAAAAAAAAATCTAAAGCTGAACCATTTTAGTTTAATACGTTGCTTTCTTTAATTTTCTGTTTCTTTTCAACAACGCCTTCCTCCCATTTTTATTTTATTGAGCTTAATTGACTCGCAATATTTCACGAGCTTAATAATCACTACATAATTCCAACCTTATTATCTAACTTCTCGTGGGATCGACACCCCTTATCACTATATTATGCACATTTAGAGGGAATTAATTTACACACATAACGACACGCGACAGCAGACGTGGCCTCCTTGACTACTTTGGAAGCTTGTGATCCTTCATCTTCAATAATGATGATTTCTTTTGCTAGATCCTTTGGAGATAAACCTTGAGCTATGCCTTGTTCAGGAGTTTCATCTCATTCTTTGATTACAGATATCTCAGCTTCAGCCCTTTGAATGATCTTGGCTACATTGTCTGGGTTGACCTTGTCGGCAACCTATGGAGTTGCATCGATTGCTGTTGTTGTAATATACCGAAAATTTCGCTATAAATTATTGTTTCAGTAATTAAAAAAAATATTAAATTATTGGACGTCTTAATTTATTTTATGAGGTTATAAAATTCGTTTGTCTCTTCATGATAAAAATATGCTAAATACGGGTGAAATTAAGCCTTGTCACACAAACGAGAGGGATACGATCACATACTTCTTTTAAAATTTCTCCCACTTAGTCACTTTTCCTACTTCTTCCGTTACCTCTCCAACTTCACCGGCCACTAACCTCACCACCTCTCTTCATCACCATGCGTACTCTTACGGTTCAAACCGTCATTCGTTGGAGCTCATCATTGCCCTTGATGATCATGATAAATGAAGGTGAGCATCACTTGTTTGATCTTGTCTCGATATAAACATGGGATCATCAGAGCTTTTATGAATAAAAAACATAAAGAAACCATGAAGAAAAACCTGTTTTCTAAACAGCCGACATAATATGAAACAATAAAAATTTTGTCAAAAATCTAAGGGTTTGAGATAAATTTGGATTTTATTATAAGATGAAGTCTCAAATGTTTAGTTTCTAATGAAATTGATAGATCATGATTTGGTGTTGTGAATCTTAAGATATAAATCAAAATGTGTCGATATTTCAATCTATAAAAACTGGTTACATAACTGACTTTATGGCTTGATCTGGAATTACTTTGTAAGAGTTAGGAAACGAATATTATATCACTAGAAACTTTTTGAACTGTAGTTTTCAGAAAAGTTTATAAATCGGGATTTTGGAGTTGTGTGTAAAGAGTTATGAGTTGATTAGTGAAGGAAGATCAAACTGTTTGATTTATAGAAAACGTAACTTAAAATGAATAAACTGCTATTATCCATAAGGATTTATGATAATAATTCACTAGAAAGATTATGGAGTCTAGTTTATATAAAATTTTACGGAATAATTTTTGAAGTTGTATAGGAGAAACTATAGATTTAAACGAGTTAAAAAGTCATGTTGAACAGTATCTGAGACACCCGTTCCAGAGACCGGGACGCTCGTTCGAGAGGCTGGGACGTCCGTTTTAGAGGTCGAGAAGCCCCTTCTAGAGGTCGAGACGCACGTCTAAGATGTCAGGCTGTCCGTATTAGAGGTCAAGATACCGTCTCAAAACATTCTGGACCAGGAATGACCGTTTTGGTATTGAAATAACTCCAAATATTTATAAATACCCCTAATGATATTCAATACTGAAAATCAATAACATGGACTATCAAAAAAAGTGTCAAAGACACATTCAAAACTCGGAATCACCTCGTAGTATCAATATGATGGTTTTTCATGAAGTACTAACGAATATGTTAAACCACATAGTGTGGTTAATAATCCATAAAAGTATGCGTCTAAATATTCATATCCTATCATGCTATGGGACCTGGAGACGCCGCTTGTTGAGACATAAGGACAAGCTGAGCGTGTGTGTGAGGAAGCTGTAATAAAAATGTAACGTTTAGATTTATTGTGTGTCGATGCATAGTATTTCACCTTGAGTATAATAATATGCATTGGAATCTATGGACGTAGTCACTAAATGTGCCTGACCTAAAATAATGACTGCAATTGCTATGTGTTATGTGTTAAATACTGATTGCCATGAAGTGTTGTTGCATGTTGTGTTCTATGCACCGTGAGTACTGTCTGATGCTGAAAACTGTATGGATTGAATTATATTTCATAAATATGTGATTGCCTATCTGGCTACTGATGTGTTGGTTGTGAGACTTGGATGGTGGAGTTACATTGTGACTAGTCATGCTGAGTTGTGAAAGGGACTGATCAGGGGGGAATACCTGTGAGTATTCACCTTGTAGGAGACCCATTGCTTCAAATAGGTGAGGTCTTTTTGGTTGTTGGGATACTCATTGCAAGAGACCAGAGGCTTTAAATAGGGCTTGGCCTCCCTATTGGATGACCCACGTAATGAATACATAATGGAAATGAAAGTGCTTGGCCTAAGTCACACTTGTACAGTATGAAACTAACATAGTCTCAATGCTGTTGAGATAGCTCGCATGACAAGTTGGTCATGGACGTTTATATGGTTTGGAGTTGGTAGGGGTTGAAGGGTGTTCGGGGTGGTTAGGTTGTCTGCTTATGTTACTTACCTGATAAATCTATGATGTGGAATTAAAGATAATTTTATGCTGTTAATCTATCGTGCTTATTCTGTTATGTTGATATAAATGATTACGTGTTCAATAATTCTTGTTTGGGGTGAAGGGAGATGGGTATGGATTGGGTTGTTTGGTTTCGCTGGTTGTCTGGTGATCTGACTTATCGGTTATAGAGATAAATCTGTTCTCTTAACTGGTTTGTTGATTTCAGAGTACTGGAATATATGATCTAAGTGATCAAACCTTTATTCTTTCCTTTCTTTCATGCATCTCCTGAGAAGAGGGCCGATACGTTATTGAGCTCGCATAGCTCACGATAACTTTTCTTGTTTTTTTTTTCTTTCTTTCTTTTACAGGAGCAAGGGATTGTTGTGAGACATGATAGATAACAAGGATGCATGCTCGTGACAAAAAACTAGAGATATATTAAATTGATATTCTACTTTGAGATCGATGTCAGGTAATCAAGGAGACATTGAATCATAAGATTGAACGGTTATGAGGAAAGATGAATGGCTTCTAATGATGTTGGTTCTACTCTATTCTTATGCCTAAGCCAGGATACGATGAGTATGCCTGGTTGAGGCAGTGGCCACCAGTGGCAGTAATGCTACGTGTGTTCCCATGACAAGGTCAGGAAAGCTGAGGCGTTATAATTGTCTAGATAGCATCGCCTGTAGCCTTCTCAGTTTCTTCGTCTATAGACTCCTTAGCTGCTTCGTCTACAGTAAGAGTTTTCATTGGATCATCATGATCCCTTGTGATGATCAATGTCGTGGTTGACTCAAGTGTTGTAGCTAGTTGCTCAGCTCCTTGAGCTCATACTTAAGTCTGCATAACTTCCTAATTCGTATATTCCTTGGCAACCTCATTAATGATGGAATGATCTTCGTCATTTTTCTCGCCTGCAGATGGCCTTTGGTTATCATTGTTGTCATCATCACCTGATGAAGATGACAGGCCTATTGTGGGAATGGAGAGGTAGTTGTAGATCTCTATTGTGGCTAGTCTCATGCGCTTGTCAACCAACCTTTCAAGTTCAGCGTCGACCTCCTTAGTATGCATAAACTCTACTGGCTGCAAATGGGCTTGACAATGTCTAATAACTTTATCAGTGGAATCCTTCACCACCAGGGTTTCATTGAACAAGATATAAGCGACATCAGACCTTTTCGACTTAGCTGCTTTCTTTTCTTTGCAGTTGAGCTAGCTGTTCGAGCTCAAACTCATTGAGTTGATCAACAATGGCAATCTCTAGTTTGCTTACATCTGGGTTAATCCTATGTTTGATAATTGGGGCAGATGGGGAGAGCTTTGGTCTTTTTACAGCAGGTGTCCTTCTCTTGAGTGGAAGCTTGTTCTCCTTCCTGAATTGGTCTAACATGGCCTGTCTTTCGGTATATCCCAGTAGCTCCCTTGTTTTGATCATGTGCCTGATACTCTTGTCTCAAGTGACTGTAACGCCCCAAGATTTTCCGCCAATGAACACGAGACACATGACGTTACCGTCGCTACAACACGTAACAAGGCAACAAAAATAGAAGATATTAAGATAACAGAAACATAGATCCAAAAATTTCATGGTAAAGTAATCTTTACATCAATACGAAATACATCAAGGTCTTAAGACGATAAAATTAATTACAATTGAAACCTCGAAATACAGTTCAAGCTCTCACTTATTCTCCTTGCTGGTACAACCCAATCCAGCTTCTCATTTACCCGTAACCGAACATATAACCGTGAGCTTGAGCCCAGTAACAATGGGATACATGTTAATTACAGGGGACTAACACGTCTTATTCATATACGTGCTTGACCCTATGCAGCAAACAACATGAATTAACCGATGATTAACTTCAAGATTTCATGCACAAGTACTAAGGCTTTCGATTTCTGTACTTCACACATAGTGCGTTCATTATTTCACGTATCCCCAAACTTTCACACGTTATCATGTTTTGTTCTCGTATTTTCAAGTTTTAGCAAGATTGGATATGAGAACAGTCATTCGTACAAGAAGTCTGCTAGTAGGTTAGCTACACCAAACTAAGACTTAACATTGGGCCTGCAGTACCCCCCAAGGAAACGGCCGACTCATCGTCGCCGATGTGTGCACGCAAAGGAAAGATTCATTCCGGGATAAATCATTCCTCTCTAGCTAGTCAAGATCACGACACTGTCCTAATCCCCACTTTATCCGGATTATTCTCTTAAGCACGTGTGTTATTTGTATTGTTCACGGTTTCCAAACAAGTTTTGACAGGTACGAGGATTGAGCATTGCCATGTGTAGCACATGACTACTATGGAGTACTTATTTATTTTTGATATTTATTTCATGAACTGTTTTTAATAGCTTGCGGCGATTTAAATTCATTCCTTAAGCGAAAAATTAACTACAAGCAAGTCATCCAAGCATAACAAGGTTAACCACGCGAAATTCAAGTATTAGATTGATTTGAGCAAGCATGTCGTTTTAATACGAATATATATTCTTTTAAAACATATTAAAATGTGATTTAAAACGTTTAAATAATTTTTTTATACCAATACGATAAATTTATAAAATTAATATAATTTAAATTACATGAAAACTACTTCTGTCGTTATCAAGGCCTCAATCCGAGCATGCATTTTAAATTCTCAAGTTAACAAGTAAATCTAACAAGAATATTTATTCACGTCACGTAAAATAATTCATGTATCACACCTAAGCATGCATACAAGTTTTAAATTGTTTATTAGGCCTATAACCTTAGGTTATAAAATAAAGATAACGACGATTGTTACCTTAAACGTGCATGTGTACTTAAACCAACTTGTTATGATCCTACTCTTGTCCCTCGTCACCCGCAACCTCTTGTCCTACCAAGAAAAAAAATATATAAGTACTTACAACAATTACATATACATGTGTTACTAATATTAACATGTATGTGTAACTGTAATACCCGAGAATTTTGGGAGTTTTGAGATGAATATATAACGTTACGATTTTAAAATAAATCGTGATAAAAGGTTATATATTTAAATCTAAAAAAATATTTGATTAATTAAATCAAATATGATGATGGAATATTTTGGGATGATTAGTTGAACGCGCCAATAAATGTTACGAACGAATAATGTTATAATGTTATAACGTTATAAACGTTGCGCGTAAGGGCTAGCGATTTTAATCCCCAAAACAATGGATTATGACTCGGGAGGTCATAATTTCATATACGGGATAAATCTATTGATGCAAATAGATTTTTCATGGATTAATATTACGAAATTTGGGTGAATAATGGACTGAACGAGACGTATCGTGGGACGAAACGTGGGATAGTCGGCCACCTTACCTAATTCTCCACTTCCCTCCCTTCCTCCCGCACTCATTCCTTCCATTGTCTCCCACTCCCACTGCCACCATCTCACCTGCCACCAGCACCACCAGCCGCCTCCACCAGCCAATAGCCAACGCCGCCATCATCTCATCACCACGATCATACACCGCTCAACATCATCATCATTTACTTCATCGCACCAACACGATCTCGTAACCATCACGCACCAACTCGAGCATCATCATCCGCATCGTCACTGCCATCGTCGTCTTCAGGCAGCAATCACAACGAGAAGGCGGAAAAACAACAGCGAGGAGCCGAGGGACGATAACCACTTCAAGGAAATCAAACGCGTTCGAGGTAACCTCACTCGTCCGACACACCTCTTTTATTCGTTCACACACGATTTTTACTTCCGTGCATGATTTTGGGACATGTTTTGATGAGTTTGTGGAATGGTTTGGATGCGTTAAAACGCGAATTGAGGAATCGGGTGTCGGACAGGGAGGTTTCCTGCAGGTTCTGGCCTGAGAACTACCGCGCCGCAGCCGACGAGGGGAAAATTTGGAATATGCTTGCACCGGTGCCGCGACAATCCTTGAACTGATAAGGACGGCATTGACATTCCTTGTGGATCCGTTGGATCATTGGTCGTTTTCCTTGAAATTATTGAGAAGGTCGAACATGGTGTCTCTTCTTCGATCCACTGCGATCATCTATTTTCTTTGAATAGCCTTGGTGGCTTGAGTTTGAGTCATCAGACTCATGTAATATCTTCTGAGTCAACGTCACGGGTGAAAACTTGCTATACGTCCGATCGCGCCCGCGACGATCTTCTGTTCAGGAAAAATATATTTTCGTGCCTCGAACCTTAAACCAAAATGCGTATTTGGGATATACAACACATACGCATGGAAATATATCGTCAAACGTGCATATACGATCACGTTTGACATGTGGTGGGGTACTTGGGGTTGAAACAAACTAGAATACACTCTTATAATATACATATCCTCATGGAAAATAAATGATAGCGACTGTAAAATGATTAATAAAAAAAGGAACGGGGGATGTGGGGCATAGTTACACTATCCATGTGAACTAATGAAATGCAAACGAATAAGAAATAGGACCTCCTTGAACAGATAAGGACGGCATTGACATCCCTTGTGGATTCGTTGGATCATTGGTCAATTTTCTTGAAATTATTAAGAAGGTCGAACAAAGTATCTTTTTTTCGATCCATTGCGATCATCTATTTTTTTTGAATAGCCTTGGTGGCTTGAGTTTGAGTCATCAGACTCACGTAATATCTTCTGAGTCAACGTCACGGGTGAAAACTACCTATACGCCCGCTCACGCCCGCGACGATCTTCTGTCCAGGAAAAATACATTTTTGTGCCTCGAACCTTAAACCAAAATGCGTATTTGGGATATACAACACATACGCATGGAAATATATCGTCAAACGTGCA
>JAOVYX010001455.1:0-12632 GCA_035668315.1 Drosera spatulata | reverse complement strand
CGCAACAAATTGCAAAATCAGAAAAAACAAGTATACATCTCGAATTTAGAATAAACCCTAAACAAGACAGGATTCGATTTCACTAGTTGTCGGATCTCGACTGCGTACCCTCAACAAGACGACGAATGAAAGCGAGAACCCTAGGCCGAGCGGAAGAGTGAGAGCGGACAACTGCGATTTTGAAATTTGAACGGTCTTTTTTCGGTCACTACCTCTCGTGCCCTCACTACGTATGGTAGCAATGCTTTTGTTACCGTTTCGACTTGGACGTGTCCACGGTTCAAAATGGAAAATGCTAGCTGAGTTTAAGTCATACGCACTTCATACAATGCTCCTCTTAGGTGCACTATTTCAAATAATCCCATCCATCTATATGTGCATTGTATGTTCTCGTATGATGACGGTAGCTACTACGAAAATGGTGGTGACAACGATGACTTTGGCAGAGGGTGGGTTTAGAGGCTAAGGTTTAGGAGCACTATTTGCATATCGTACTGTTTATTTTGCGCAACAGAGGTGATGGCGACAACGATGAAAGTGAGGATGTTGGCGTTAAAGAATGAAAAATAGTTAATTTTAAGATTTATGGTTTGAATATTGTAACAATTGAAAATCATGAATTTGATTTTTTTTTGATATTGTAACGATTGAGACTTTTTTGGATAATTTCTTATTAATAATTCCATCAATATTTATTTATTCAGCATTTTTTTATCAAAAAAAAACTTCAATAGATTTCATCATTTTTCTCCCAATTATTATAATAAATTTTAAAATTTTTTATATAAACAACAGTATACTTCTAAAATATCAAACACTGATAGTTTCTTCAAAATATCATTTTAAAAATTTATTTATGGAAAGATATCACCGATAAATTTTAATTCCCACCGAAATACCGAAGAACCCTCGTCCCCACCCCAAATCGACTACACCAACCCTCTTCATCCTCCGTCTCCGCCACTGACTTCTCCTCGAATCATCGTCACACTCTTTCCCTTTCCCCTCTCGTCGCTCCTCGATCCCCGCCATCTCCGTCGCTGCCCTCGCCACCTCCGCCCCCGCATTGGAGCCTACATCGTCTACAACACCGGAGACAAAGAGGACAGGTCCGTGTCGAAGGAGATTTACGCGTCGATCGAGCGTGCAATTGAGAGGATGAAGCGGACTGGAGTGGCGGTCGGTGTTATGGTGTCACTGAGGTCGGTGTTGTGGTCAACAAAGGCCGCGAATGGAGGGAGGAGAGCGGTGATTATTACCGCAGGTGCAGGGAAGGCGGTGGATTAATTGTTGGAGAAGGCGGCAGCGGGGAATGGCGGAGGGACGAGGGTTGAGGCGGCGGTTGGGAGATTTGACAATAAGCTGATCTTGAAAACAACAGTAACAGAATATTCGTTGATGAAATTAACCTGGTTGATCTAATGGTGTTCGACACGGAACAATATTATCTTCGTCATTTTTATTGATGAATGAGTTGGATTCCATGTTGAACCGTTTCGGGTCGAGATCTATCATCTATGTAAAAATGAGGTTGGCATACTAACTTCGCGGTGGGTTTGTGGATGTACTAGTTACTTGGGTGGATTTCCGACGATTGTATTAGTTTCGATCGAATATATTAATTGTTTTGATCCGATTGTGATGAATTTATTAGTTGTTTCGATTAGATTATGATAGACATATTATTTTTTATTAATTGAGATACTACTTTGTTTAGGTGTATAATTTTTTTTATTTTTTTTTGGGTGAGGAGGGATGGGATTGGGGTGATAGCTTGTGAGAATTCATGAAAGTTGATAGTATTTTTTTTGGAATAAAAATTTTCGAATGGTACTCATCCGAATTATTTCTATCGAAAATTCAATACTCATAAAAATTAACGTGTCAAAATCTATTATATATCTATTATTATATATAATTACATAAAATTTTTAGATGACAAACCATCTTAATGACAAATGGCATGACGACATTACAGTATATCTGAGTCTTTTTGAAAAATTTTTAAAGGACAATTAAGTAATTAATTTTTATTTAAAATTAAATAATCTTAGTTCAATTAATTCATTGTCTTTGATTACGATTTCAATAGTTCAGATTGAATATACGAAAATCAAATTTCATTTAATTATTAGAATCATGTTTGAAAATAAAAATCTCTACAGAATAAAAAAAAACATACAGTGTATTCATTGGAAAAAAATATCTTCGTAAAAAAACCTATAAATCATAAGACACTATTAAGAGTTATAATAAAAGAATTTTTATATAATCATTTCACTAAACAAAAAAATTAAGAATTATATCTAATATAATCTATTATCTAATCTGATATAAATTTATTTAATTACAAAACGTCGAACGATGTCGAATATTGTAAACGACAAACCATATATAAAAAAGGTCTAAATTTTACTTAAAAATCAAAGATCAAAACAAAAATAACCCAAACAAAACCATCAATAAATTCATACTGAGTATCTCATATCTCAGTTTCAAATATCTCATATCTCAGCTTCAATAATAATAACCATTAAATCATTCAGCTTTTGCGAAATCAAAATCTAAGTATAACCTAATATGTATTCAGTAGCTTGAGGTCCATTCTCCAGTCTGACTCTTTCATGGTACCATTCATCCATTTCGGATTGTTGCTGTTATTGGCTTGGTTTGCTTTGTTAGGATTTGGTCGTTTGGATGAGATGGTGCTGGACCGATGAATTCTATGTTGGTTTCATCTTTCTTTTGTTGGAGAATGGAGTCTCCCTCTTCCTTCTGTACGATTCATCTGTAATTTATCAGTAAATTCTAACATCTAATGAAGATTTGAACTATAATGTCCAGAAGAAGAAGTATAACGAAGAATAGAGCAGAATCCGAAAACACGAACTGGGTAGATTATGAGGAACATGCTTAATTGTTTGTGTTCATTCCAGTTTTTAGTCTCCTGATGAACCTTCCAGATATTCTACTCTCTATATTTACTCCTTTCTACAATCTTTCATAAAGTAGAAGTTTGATTGATATGTGTTACATCCACAAGCAATGCTGTGCCGCCTACAGTCATAAGTTTGGCATAATGTTTATTAAAGTTGCTTTAGGGTCGTGTATACTTTAATTTTAAGACATGATCAGTCTCTCATGTCTATGGGTTTTCAGCCAACTGGGGCGTGGGGGAGATGGTGGTATTACTTTTAAATATGCAGATTAAGTGATAGGAGGTAGGATACGAAACAAGTATTAACCTATTAGGAACCAAATCGAATAGAGCAGAAACGGAAAAAGATACAAAGATATGATTTTTTACGTGGAAAACCCTTCGACGTGAGAAGTAAAAACTCACGAGGCCAAAATCCATCACTATCGATGAAATAATGGGTACACAAAGTCCTCTCTAGATCATACCAGAGGTAATACTAATAGCCACAACACAAACCAATAAACAAGGCCAAATATCACAAAATTGTCACAATTGTGTAGTCATGTTCAGACTGTGATAACTCAGCGTAGACAATTCCAAATGATGCATCGTCAGTTTCTAAACGCAGATCGATAAGTCAGAAACGTACTCACCAAATTTCACAAAAATCCGACAACGTTTATACCTCCAAACAGATCCCCGAAGTTACAGATTTTCCTAACGAAAATCTATCAAAAACTGATTGACGTTTTGCTGATTCCTGGAGTTCTGCTGCTGGCGATCCATCGTTACTGTGTGCGGCTCACGACAGCTCTGGATGTCCTAATTTTCTCACACACATGAAATCTAGATCTTCCCCTAAAATAATAACATATATATATATATATATATATTAACCCTAAATAATTAGGACTCTTCCACATAATAAATTATATGCACTTTTCTCGTCGGGCTTTCTCCACAAGAAGTGAACCCAACCCAACGTTAAGTCCATTGACAATACATATACTGGTGGAATTGATCATCACACATATAGCTGGAAAAGATTAGAGCATTGCAACCTTCTATTTTTGACACCGGTCATATATGTAACTATTGTTACATCTCACCATCGAAGTTGTTATATGAGGGTTGTACCACATGCATATCTGTAGAAAGAGTTGTCATCTGCATTCACTTGAATAACTTTTAAACCCAGCAGGTCAAGATGAGCATTAAACTCATGTTCATGGACAACAAGATAAGTTTTTACAGTTGCTTTACTCCACTATTCCATAAATAAAACTATTGTTTATATTCTTTCGTCTTTGATTAGTAAGAAATTTTACTAAATAGCACAAGAAAAATACTAGCATTCAACTTATAATGTCTCATTGATTAAATTAATAGGAAACAGAGAAACAGTTTTTCCTTTTGTGTTTTAACCATGTGCTCTGAAGCATCCTGAAAATTAACACGACCGATATCAACCATGCAAAGTTGGTTTATGATTATCATTAACTTTCACTCTCATGATCATACACTCATTTTATTTTAGCGGTTAATGAGTATGACCTCCAAACTTGTGAGACCAAAATGATGGGAAACATGCCCATAGATATTCTCATGGTAAATATCTATGATGGTTTTATTTCTTTTCCTATTAACATCAGAGTTAAAACTTCTTCTTTTGCTTACGTAAAAATAATGGAAACATTGCTAATGCGACAACATAAAAGTTCTGGGCCCTCTTTTTTCGATCATTATAGTTTTCTTTTTTAACTGTTATATTTCAATAAGATGGATTATTTGGTCATTAATTTCGTGGGCAAGTACTCAAGTTCAAATCCTGATGACTTGAAACCTTGTCTTAACATTGTATGACTTGCCATGGCTTTGGATAGGACACAATCCAAATCGTGTATTATGCATGGGTGATGCAATAACTGGAGCTAGGACAGCTTTAAGAGGATGTGAAATACTCGATGTAGAGGCTGAGGGAGATGCAACATCCTGGTATTTAGGCTCTGATTTAGTTATTTACTCTGATTTAGTTATTTACTACCAACAATATCAGAGTCTTCCTTCCGACTTTCTTCATTCAACTAACTCTTCTTTTGTCAGTTGCTTTGTTGCTTTTATATGTAGTGCTAAGAATCAAATTTTCGAAGTGTGTGTGTATCAAACACGGTTGTAGATTCATTGAAAATAACTTTTTGTTATTGCTTTGTGCTTGAAATGTTGGTATTATTTACGAAGCGATGCCGCTCTATCTTTCCTTCATCATCACATATGTTTATGCCTAAGACAAGGTCAGCTCTCGGCTCTCTGCTTTAAGCGCTAATTTTTTCATCATCTGGATATGTACTGATCTTTCTTTTCGTTTGTCATGAATATTCAGTTTGTTATTGTCTTTGCATGGCTTATATGCTTGTATCTTAGTTTCGATTGTGGCTTGTATTTTAGTTTCTATTGTAGTAATTTACTTTTCAAATCTAGGTCGTTGAAAAAGTCTAACATGCTAACTTGTAGATTCCACGTGTTACTACTACTTAACCATATAATATTATTTTTTTTGCGATTTTTCATTTCATTTCTCAGAATTTGTTATCTCTAGAGAGCAGTTGGGTATGATTAGGGATGATTATATTTAAGTGATACATGATGCTGTGCATTCAAAGCACATAGCGCTCGAGTATGCTAGAGCTTCTCTTTATGAGTTGTAGCCATATTCACGAGTTGTGATTTAGTTCATAACTAATAATAATGCTTTTTTTGCTTTGTCGTGTGTTAAAGAGAATTCTACAGTTAGCAATGCTATAGCAAAAAATGTGGTAAGAACCCTCATTGTTATCACTGATTATGAGGACACAATTAATATTTTATGCAGTAATTGAGAAGTTTGTTTCTTTGTTAAAGAATTTATGAATGTGCTTTTCATTCCACCAATATTGTGCCAACAAGTTTATTTGTAAGTGATGATACTTTTAACCGTTTTCTATGGCATATTACTATGTGAGCTTGGAGCTGATATTTATTAATAGAACGTTGATTTATCCTTGTTTTTTTATCAAGTTCTAGAAATTAGTAATTTGGATTTTGTTTGCTTTGATCGAACATGTTTTTCAATTCAGTTAGTATTATTTAGTGATCCTCTATCATTATTAACTTTTTTGTTAGTGTTTCTTTTATATTGGATAACAAATAGAGAAATATAGCATGCGTGCAGCGCAGGAAGCAGCAAACTAGTGATGTAAACCTTATATGATAGAGGAAGTATGGGATTAGGAAGTGAGTGATGACATAGATATATCTAGTGATTATTGTTCGATTGATTAAAACAATATAAATGAAGGGCTATATTAAAATGTTGGAAAAAAATGGATTTGTGGCTTGCCACAAATAAATTATTTTGTGGCTAGACCCTTAGAAGTGAAGATCAAGAATTGAGATTGATGGTTGTTTCGTCTCTTCAACTTATAAAAAATAAACTCTTAATCTCAATCTTTGATTTTTAAATCCAACGGTTTAGGCACAATTAAGTTTATTTAAGAATACCCACAAATTCGCCAAGCCCTAAAATGTTAGGTTTTAATTTGAACAATTCGTCTTTTTCGTTTTAATTTCAACCATTTATTTGTTAATGGACACACCCATTTCACGAGGGACACCTCTTTTTCGCAAAAACATATACTCCATTCGTCCCATATTACTTACACACTATACAGCATTTATATTATTCATTACGTATTTTGATGTGTTATGTTTTATAACTAAATGATATAGCATGAAATTTATTTTTAAGGACTATATTACACTCCCTCTGTTCCATGTATCTTGCAACGGTTTGATCCGGATCAATTTTTTATGTGTACATTGAATTTGGTATATTTTAATTAATATATTGTGATTTTTGATGATGATGATGGATTTAATGTGAAAGGATAAAAAAGAATGATGTAAGAGCTAGTGGAGTGTAGTGAGATATTTATTTTAATACTCGTTTCATCCCATTTATTTTTCAATATTCCATCATCACTGTACTATTTAACACGTATTTTAAAGAGTTTTGTTATTTGTCTTAACGACGTAAGAAAATTACGTCACAGATCCAGTGTTGAAATACATAACTTAACCTATCGTAAGTGTTTCACGATAATTTTGCATCACGATAATTTTGCGTAAAATGATATTTGATTGTCTCGCGTACGATTTGTACTTTGAATAACTTTATTGTTTACATAAGCGTATGTTGCAAAATAAACGGGACGAAGGAAGAATAAACTTATTTTCAAATTTGAAAATAAAGTAAGTATTGCAAGATTTATGGGACAATCCAAAATAGTTAGTGTTAGCATAAATTATGGGACGGAGGGAGTATAATTTAAGCATCTCTGATGTTACAAGAATTATGGGACGGAGGGAGTATTTGATCATCCATTAAATCATTCGTAATACAATCAGTCTTATAATTTACGTGACAAATGTTATACTCCCTGCATCCCATATTAGATGCAACCATTTAACCAGACACATAGTTTATGTATCTGTTAACTTTTTATGGAATTTGATGAATAAAGGATATTATTTTAGTGATAGTGAGGTTTAATGGTAGCAGTTGAGAGAGGGAGTAATGAAAGTATTGTAACAGATAATGATTGTTTTAGTATTCTTTAAGAGAAAAGTTTATAAAAAATGATAATGTTATAACTAAATTGAAACTGTTTAAAAAAATATTGCATGTATTTTGGGACTAAGGGTGTTAAACGGATCGGTTCGGGTTAAATGGTTCGATTTTTATAACCCAAAATAAAAAACGAACAGATTAATTAATCGTTTGAATTTCAAAACCAATACCGTTTAGTAATCGGTTTGATTTTTAAACGGTTTTATTAATACGATTTTTTAACGATTTCATACGGCTTCGTTTTAAATATTTTATGATGATAATTATAATTATCATTTATTAAGGTAACTCTATAAATTTTTATCGCACATGTTTGTAACAATAAATTAGATATATTGAGTTTAAAAAAAAAATGGAATGACATAAATTATACTCAAAGTATATGAGGAAATGATTTTTTGACTAACTAAATGAAAAATATGATATTAGACTATCTTTCCCCTTTTTTTAAAAAAAAATGACATAGACAACATCCAAAGTACTAAAGATATTAGGCTATTTCAGAGTTAAAATAATGTAATGTGTATGATCTTTAAGGTTAATAACCTTTTTTAAAACAACTGTAATAATTAATTTTAAACGGTTTAATAATTGAATCTGAACGGTTCGATCAATCGGTTAATCGATCCTGTTTGATTTTTTTCTCTAATAAATAATCAGTTTTATTTTATGAATCGAAACCAAACTATTGAATACTCGATTCCGTCGATTGCGATAATAGTTTGATAATCGATCCGATCTTCGTTTTAACAGTCTTAATTGAGACAGAGGGAAATAAGAGCCTGTTTGCTAAAAATATAAACAAATGGTTAAAGTAACTTAAAAAAAGTCAAAAAATTGATAAGTTAAAAAGCAATTCATTTTAACTTATCAAAAAACACCATTTGTGACTTTGATAAGAACAATAGAAATTAGGTCCGAGTTGGACCGTCTTCCTAAAATTAAAAAAAGAAAAAAAAATCATCAAACCCTCCAAAGAACTGTTCTTCTAACGTATAGACGTCCTTTCCTTCCTAATCAAAAAAATAAATTAAAAAAATTCATTCCTTCCTTGCTTTAATTTTTACCTAACACATCAAAACGAGTGAATATTTTAACACCACGGAAAACATAAAGTTGGACGGAGGGGAGAGGCGTGGGATAAAGGCATATGGAGAGAGAGAGAAGCAAAAAGAAGCGAATAAAGCGCAAAGGAAAAGGGAAATGGAATAGGAATAGGGAAATTCGAAGGAGAGGAAGAAGAGAAAAGGCAAAGAAGGGAGGAGGAGAGAAACCGACGAGGCGACGGGGCGACGGGGCTGAGGGAGGAGGAAGAGATCAGAGGAGGAATTTTGAGATCGGAGGTGGAATTTTGAGATCCGGAAGAAGAAAGAGGAAGGAGATATGAGTTCCGTGGGTGGAAACGAGGAGAGATGGTCGAGGTTGGTGGCTACGTGTTTGGTCGGAGGCGTTGTATTCGGCCTCTCGATATGGGGACTCTACGCCGCCGCCGCACAATCTCCATCGTCGCCGAGGAGGAGCTGGAATATAACCTCCTCCTTCAAGAATAAGAAGAAGAATAAGAAGAAGAAGCCCATCCGCGTCTACATGGACGGATGCTTCGACATGATGCATTACGGCCACTGCAACGCCCTTCGTCAGGCTCGCGCCCTCGGCGATCAATTGGTTGTCGGAGTTGTCAGTGATGCCGAAATTATCGCCAACAAAGGTCCTCCCGTTACCCCTCTCCACGAAAGGTCCTCTTTCTCCATTCTCTCCCCTTGTTGTTCTTTTCCTCTCATTCTAGAAATGTGACTGGTCGTCCTGGATTATAAGTTTATTAGAAGCCCCACTTGATGATGCCGACTTTTATTTGATTATTACAGGATGATCATGGTGCAAGCAGTGAAGTGGGTCGATGAGGTGATTCCTGATGCACCTTACGCTATAACCGAAGATTTCATGAAAAAGTTGTTCGAAGGGTATAAAATTGATTACATCATTCACGGGGATGACCCTTGTGTCCTCCCGGACGGTACTGATGCTTATGCTCTCGCCAAAAAGGCTGGTCGATATAAGCAGATCAAACGAACAGAGGGAGTCTCCAGCACCGATATTGTTGGTACTGACTCTAATCATACTTCCGTCCTCATGTTTCCATTATGATGTTTCTTAGTCCTTAGTCCAAAGACTATTTCCACATCAGTGGCCATAAATACCTTCTTTGTTTAGATAAAGCTCCTTTTTTTAAATATAAGTGGAAATTTTAGATATTTAGGTACCTAATGAGCAATAAGTAATTCTATTTAATTTTCTCATAAATGTTGTCGTACCCTTGTCATCATCGTCATTATTACTTTCTTGTTGTTTATCACTTAGAATCCGAACTCCTTGTTCTATCGCTGTGTCTATTATTTGTTGGCTCTTGTGCACAGGACGTATGCTTCTATGTGTCAGAGAAAGATCTGTGAGTGATAAACCTCAGCATTCATCCTTGCAAAGACAGTTCAGCCATGGTCACAGCCAAAAATTTGAAGATGGTGAATCAGCTGGTGGAACCCGTGTATCTCATTTTCTTCCAACCTCTCGTAGGATTGTTCAATTCTCTAATGGGAAGGTAGGGATGATCTGGACAAATGTTTATGAAGTCAAACTGTACAGAATTTTTATTTTATAACATTGATTTTAGTAGAGCGCTGAGGATGGTTTTTTTTTTCCTTGCATCTTTGCCAGTAACTAGTGCTTCTCCTTTCAATATCCATTAATGAGCTCTTTATGTTTTTACAGGGCCCTGGACCCGATGCTCGCATCATTTACATAGATGGTGCCTTCGATCTTTTTCATGCAGGGCATGTTGAGGTATTGAGGCTTTTCTCTATCTTATCTTGATATCAAGCCATTGTTGAGAACTTAATTGAGTTGGTGTCATTTTAAGAGTGGGGGATGCTATGTAGCTCCTTCATTATCTGATGGTGAACTTTCCAATGGATACTTCTTCATAAATCATATTTGTTTTAACTTTTAAGTGTTCATTTTTTATGTTTGTATTCTAAACTTGTATTAGGTTTCATGTCTTCTGCCTTTACAAACTAAGAGCTTAGGGACTGTTTAGTATTGCTGCTCAAAACTGGAGAAACCAAAATCAGAAACAAAAATAGAAAATCAATAGTGAATCTGAAATCACTTTACAAAAATAAAATTGTAATATTTATTTTGGACATAGGGTGGTTGCCAGTTGTGAATATTTATTACGACAATTGTGCATAAGCACTTTAAATGAAACTGGGCCAATTGTATATTTAGGTTCTCCTTGCTATTTTACCATATATGCAGAAAATGATTACTTAACTCCTAAGATGGACGCAAGCAGTAAACATCGATAGCAGACACTGTTTGCGTAAGCAATTTGGCTAGCAGATAAAGTTGTACTTTGCCAAGGACTACGTAACATATCAGCTCAATTTGCATATTGCTGATAGGACTAATTCATTTCGAAAGATGCTTGATGAGTAAAATCTCCATATTGGGATGAAATTCTAATCGAATCGTGGATGTGCTGACTAGGCATTCCTAGGGCGGTGTAGCCCTGATTCTGCCTAGGTGGTCGATTAATCAGCCGTCTAGGCCCATTTTAGAACACTGCTTACGTGCCATTTTGATGGTGTAGGTACGGGATGCATAAACTTATGAGTAATTGAGCATGCATGATGATACTCCCTATAAAGCTAGGGTGTAGAGTATGCAGTTTATGCACCGATGCTTGTAATACTCCAAATTGATAACACGTTAAGGGTGTAAAATTCTCTATCAAAATTATCAATTGACATACATTTTATGCAGATTCCTTTTTTCAGGAATAAGTTAGGTATAATAATAAGATAGGTAAAATATCAATCTCAGCGTTGCAATTTCCTCACATTTTGAAGAAGTTAGCTCTATTAATATATCCGGGAGAAAGCCCAGGAATAATTCAGACTTAGAAGTAAGAACTTTTGTTGGACCCCTGTTATATCGAGTCTAAAAGAAATGGACAATGGAGGTTGCTCCTACAGGCTACAGTTGACTCCCTCTTATGAGGTCATGTTCTTTGGAGAACTAGTTTAAAGTTCCTTGCTCATTTTGTTCTTGGACTGCTTTTTTTCATAATGTACATCACATATTTGCTAAATAAGGTGGAGTCAACTCAAACCTTGCCCCTGTGACGTCCAGCCATTTAGATACCTAATTTGACGTGGCTTGAACATGGCTTTTGTTTTTAATCCTCTTTTTAGTTTTTCTCCTGGTATGGCAATATAGCAGTAATGCCTTTCCCATTCTGTTGATAGATTTTGAGGGTTGCTCGAGGGCTTGGAGATTTTCTTCTTGTTGGTATACACACTGATCAGACTGTCAGGTTTAGTTATCCTCTCTGCTTTTTTTGTGATTTTCTTGCTATTATGCTTTGTGGTGCTAGAGGAATTCACACTTTATGTTGTCATTTTCTTTCTGCTTGTTGGTATCCACACTGATCAGTCAGTCAGGTTTAGTTATTCTATGTGATTTTTTGTGATTTTCTTGCTATTATGCTTAATGATGTTGGGGGAATTTAGGGATGAAAATATTTGCAAAGAAGGTAGATCGAGAATTAAAGTTGCAGACTTATTGAGACGTCCACAGCATTCATAACTTAAATCCTGAGAAACTCATCCTCCATCTATGAAACCGGCAAATAACATTTCAGTTCTTTTGCAGCTGTTTCACTACTTTAAGATGGATAGCTCTAAAACACCCCTTGTAATGTGAGCTCTGCCAACCATACAGTTCGGATCATATGTGGTTTATTTTGGTGCAGAATGTTGTGGCTTGTTTACTGTCTCTAAAATGTTCCAAAAGTGAGGAATTAGTTACCTGGCAAGTTTAGTCTTGAATGCAGCTCTCTTCTTTGTTATTAGTTGAGAGATGAATGGGTTAATTTGAGTTAACTTATATAAGCGATTGACACAAAACATGAAGATAAACGATGTACATCCCACAATTTTTTATTCCTCGATAGATATTAATTTGTGCAAAATTTGTGTGTGTGTGTGT
>JAOVYX010001453.1:0-12633 GCA_035668315.1 Drosera spatulata | reverse complement strand
TTCTCCCGTGGGTTTTTTCTTCCCCTTGAGGGTTTTTCCCACGTAAATCTGGTGTCGTTCATTTTCTGCTGATTCTGGTTTGTTTGTTGATTTTATTATTTCATTGTTTTCGTATTTTGTCTCGGGTTGTACGGAACAGATAGGATACGAAATGAAATTATCAGATCGAAAGTGGGTTTGGTTCCAGTAGAAGATAAGATGAGGGAGTCACGACTAAGATGATATGATCATGTGAAACGCAGACCAGTCACAGCTTCTGTTAGGAGATGTAAAGTTTGGGAGTTAGCACATGTCAAGAGAGGACGAGAGAGATCTAAAAAGATCATGAGAGAAACCTTGAAGTATGATATGGTCTATTATAATCTTACAGAAGATGATGTACATGACAGATTGGAATGACGTTAATCTTACAGAAGATGATGTACATGACAGATTGGAATGACGTCGTCGTATTCATGTAGTCGACCCCACTTGATGGGATAAAGGTTTGATTTATTATTGTTTGTTTGTTTTTACAGTCTTATGATTTGGCATCAAAATGCTTCAAGACGTGAACTTGTCACGAATTGTAACCTGATTAAACTTGTGCAGTTATGCTGCAAAAATAATTTATTATTACTTCTATTCTCATCAGAAAAACTTTGATCTCTAATATAGAACTTCATGCACAGATGCTCTCATAAAAGTTGAAGATATGGAATGTCGTCTAATATTTGTTGGCAGAGAATCATGCAATCGAGCTGCAAATGATAGGTGCTATGCTTTAGAATTAACAAATTATCAACTTAAATAACAAAGGAACATACTTGAAACAATTCACATTTGCGACGTCAGTCATGTTGCTCATGTACATCGTTGAGTAATACAGACGGAGGATGAAAAAGCCCTTTACATTTGGTTGATGAATGAGGATGAAACGATACAAAGTGCTATGTCCACAATTCATCAGCGTCACAAGGTATTTGTGCAGTCGTCGCTGATTCTTCTTCAGCTCGGCTCACAGTTCTATTCAACATGGTTTCTCAGCCTTTGTGCCTCATGCTTGTCCTTTGAAGGAATCACCAACGATTAACTGTCAAGAGATATTCAGATAATTGATGAGTGCATCAGTCCATGCTATAGATTACCTGAAATGTTCAAGACAAATCGTTAATCATTAGGATGAATATTTCCAGCAGTGCAGCATAGGAAAGAAGATACATCTGGTTTTTCGTGACCAGGAGGACCTAGATGATGACAATAATCTGCCACTTATGGTACCAAATGATCGAGAATTCATTACATATAGCAAGTGAAACGTGCACTCCGTCACAGAAGGCATACCATAAAAAAGGGCAAGAGGAACAGAAGATGTATCAAGTCGAATCAACATGAGATGAAGGAATGTTCACTCATCAGAAGATTTTCGCATCGAAGTCAATAATCAGGAAAGTGCAGTTACCCAGTGAAAGAATCATTTCTTAAAGTCCGGCTCACGGCTTTTAGCAAATTCTGCAAACCTTTCTAGGCTCTGTACCAGCAAAACTTCCAAAAAGGGCTGCAATGCCTGCACATCAAATTATAGACCGTTGGATAAAAGGAAACGGACGCAGCTCATATCCGCAACCTACCAGAAACACTTTTGAGTATATATGCATAATATTTACACGGCAAAGAACACTTACTGATGCTACAGGCACCAGTACTTGAGGAAGTTCGTAGGATAGTGTCAGCTGAAACCAAGATCACAAACTTTAAGGGCAAAGAAAATTTTGAAGATTTATTACCATAAAAAAAGCAAGAAAAAGAAAATTATAAAGATGCATCCTATACTCATTCTTCATATCCCTCTGAATGATTGAGAAGATGAACACATGAAATATGAACATTTTTCAGCCGTGTCAATGCATATACACCTCTTACCCTGATTCCTACCAAGCTTATATAATTAAGAATTACTTGATTGGTTCCAATTTATCATTTCTCTCAAGAGACGTCTGATTTACTTGATTGGTTCCAATGTATAAGATGTCTCTTAGTAGAAGAGACATGTGATTTACTGCTCGACTACAAAAAAAATTTACTTGATTAGTGCATAAACTTGACGCCAAGAAACCATGACAGAAATAAGGTAACTACGAACTTGGATATATGGAAGAGAAAAACCTCACTTCAATAGCACAAGACGATGGACCTCTTGGATAAAATCGCACGGCACCCCTGCAAGGCCCGTGTTTATCAACAACATCGTACTTCTACAGATTAACTACCAAGCTTACAATACAAATATTAACAAACTTTGAAGTAGTACTCTTGACAATTATGTCTCAAATACTGTCGTTGAATTTTCTTGACTTCACCTGTTTGGGAGGCCACCCTCAGATACCCAGTGGATTTTCTGATTTGGAATTGGCTACATATATACATCAAAGTAACAGTAAATCTAAAGAATGGTAAGAAAACCTATCTCTAAATCCAAGACCAAGGTGGAGAAACATGTGGAGAAAAAAAAGATTAAAAAAATTTACCTGGAGATTTCGAGCTAGCCAAGAGAAGTCGATATCACGGCCAAAAGCTTCATACTTTAATGACCACCGTGACATTTCAGGCTTATCTTTCAATACCTAACAAAATCTGAATATAAGACTGCCAGTGTAAACTTAGATAAGCAACAACTTGCAAAAGCTAACCTCAATTGCCTCGCAAGGAGAGAGCGATGGTTTAATTTCAGCCATCAAAATTTGTTTAGAAACAAAAGATTTGATAGCTAAAATAACAGATAACCGGTGTTCAATGTTTGTGATACTGGGAGAGTTTAAAAAACAAGGTCACTGCCCTCGTGTCTAAGCTCTGGCAAGCATACTGGGAGTTTACTATAGCGATAATGGAAACAGGGAACAAGAATATTTTACTAACATTGTTATATGGAAGCATAGTAAGGATCCAACAAATTAATACTAAAAGAAGCATTAGTTAAAAAAGCAATCAGGTGGGAATAGCAAGTGGAGCAATCAAAATATGATAAATTCTCTTGGAGTAAGAGTAGAGTCTAGATCAGTCAAATCTTGATCCAAAGTCATGCTTCCACCACCAAAGAAAAATATAACCATGGTTAGATGAACTAGCGACTTTTAATTATTGAAGTGATATATAAAAGGATAACAAGCGCATAAGAGACCCATCCAATGCTAAAGAGTAGTACAGGCACTCTTAGTTTATGCCTTTACGGTCATGAAACTTCCTTGAATGCTCAAGATAAAAGAAAAAGAATCAGGGAGAAGAAATAAGAAGTAGAATGAAAGAGTGAACGATATCTAAAGTAGAACTACAACGATCAATGGATTGTTGATATCCAATTTCTGCAAGAACTCATCTCAATCTCCAACCAAATTCGGATGCTAAAGAAGAGCATTAATCAAAATGAACATAGACCTAATGAGGACAAAGATGTTACAGCTTTCAATAACGAATCAAAACTTGGATATCTTTTTCCTAACAAACTACAATTGAAGGGAGGACACACCTCAACAGACGAAATGAATGGCATCCACTCAGGCATGGCTTCACGATCCAAATAAATTTTGTAAGCTACTGCTGCCGGCACATCGACATCTAACTTGACCCTGCATTGGATCACATTCTTTACATTCTATAAAATAGTCATATGACAACTCGGGTTCCAACTACAGGAGCACAAGTAGATATAATTCACACTCCAACTAACATCAAGAAAACAACAGGATGTAAAGTAACTAGTGGAAAGTATATGCTCAAAGATCCTTCAAAGTTTTAAGCTTATAAGTTGCTCAGTGGAACATCAAACCGAAACTACATCAGCATATATGAAAGATCATAACACGCTCAATATCTCAAGTCCTATTCAAGTTTTCTTAATTGTAGTGTTAGTGAAATGTTTGGAAACATTCTGTCTATCGTCTGCAAGACGGGTAAGACTGAGTATTTCACTCCTATTGACCCAAATCAAATCCCGAAAACCGCCATATTCCTCTTTTACTCCTACACTTGTGCTGCCTTTCTCCTCAACAGGTCCAAACCTTGTATCAAACATGTCATTCTAAGTACTGAAGGAACAACATGAAATTTTATTCTTTTCCAAAGTGGGCAATCGCGAGCCTAGTATCCTAGCGTAGAAACATCCCTTACCATTCCTTAACAATTCATGTACTATTCAAATACAATATAATCAAGAAAGCTACACCAATAGATAAACCAATCAAACAAGGCACTAAACCCATAACCAATATCCCAAACCCTAATCTGGGCAATTTTCTCCATCAACAAAACCCCCAACAACACACCCAAAACCCCAATACATACACCCTTTCAGATTCAACCAACGACAACCCAAATCCCATTCAGATCCAAAATCACACAAAACCCATTCCAATTCCGCAAAATCAATCCAAAGTTTAACCTCCATACTTGCAATCCTGCCATTGCATGACAACAGGCGAAACTGCCCATGATTTCGAAATGGAGCGGCGAGGGACGATTCCAAAGACAAATCGGTCATTGAAATTACGACCCCTGGGCCGGCAATGAAGGACATGGGGTGAGTGTGGTTTGATGATCGAGCTTGATGAGCAGGTGAATTGGGATAGACTTGTGGTTGTGGTCGATGATGCGGCCATGGAAGAAGTGATCATCATCGCAGTTGGCATGGTTGAAGATGATGAATGATTCTTTTTTGAGTGGGAAAAAAAAAAAGGAGAATGGTTGACCCGGTTCGTGTTGCACTGTTTTGGGTGATGAAGGTGATGATTGATGAAAGCCGTCAAATTTTGTTGTTAAATTTTTTCGATCACCAAAGTTTCATGTGAGGATATATCACGTTTCGTGTAACTTTTCGATCCCTGTTTCATTGTGTTACTTTTTCCATCCAAAATAAATTAGGATGTGCTGACTTGTCATTATTATTAAATAATGTATTAATTTAGTGATGTTTTATCGTTATATCCTTGTGAGGGAGTTAAAGAGATTTTGAGTGGATGGAGAGAGAAAAAATAATGAGAAAGAAGATAATGTGATATAAAGTAGGGGTAATTTTGATTTTTTTAGTATTTTAAAGTTGTCTAAAATAAAAGTGTTGTAATTTATATGAAACATTCATTTTTCATAATTTATCGTAATTTATTTGAGACGGATAAAGTAGAATATAGTGTGACGAAGGTTAGTGTGAATATAGTGTGAAATCATCTTATGAGCATCTTTCTTATTTCTATTCAAGAGTTCTTTAGTGATATTGAGTTAGATCATAACCAAAAAGGATGCTAAAGTATAGATAGTTAAATGCATTCATGAATCATTGTAAATGACGTCGTTTATTATCAAGTATATCATGAATACTGTTTACATAAAAAATAGTCGTAAAATCGAACGATCGTGAACCAACAATCTAAATGATGAGTATGATGGAATTATCGGACAATTAACAAGACCAAAAATAAAAACAACAATAAAATTGTGTATGAATATGTGTGGGATCGTGTCATGCCCATCATCAGTCATAGACATGAGATAACCTTAAATACTATAAAAAAAATTAATTATTGGTTATACACCTGCAGGGATTCATAGCATCTCATGATCAGTCATAGACGACAATGAGGATCTTCAGTCTGCAAGATAAGCCCTCCGTGGGCTATATAGAAAGAATGCGGGTTCTTTTTTTTAATTAAGTGTTTCTACAAATAAAATCCCAAAAATATAATTACAAATAAATTAATTTTCAAAATTTTTTTTATTAAAATTTAAAAAAAGATCTAATTTGAGAATTAACTTGTTTACGATCATTTTTTGGGAATTTTGTTTTTAAAAAGACCTAATTAAAAAAAAAAATCCAAATAATGCAAAGAGCGGATCCAAACGGTTTGTTATATCCAGAATAAGTTATTGAGATTATCAAATACTTCACAGGATCCGAAGATATATGCACCACCCGAACCCAGTGAGGGGTTCGCTCCCAGTGAGCGAATACGGTTCGGGAACAACGCCTTCAAAACCTAAACGGGTTGTCTAATATAATGTGGGCCCGTGTTAATGTTATTATGTGAGTTTTGGGCTTCGATCATGTTAGAAGATTAGGATTTTTGTCATATAAATATGGTCCTATGAGAGATGATTCTTGTTGTAACGAGTGATAGCCGTCACTCTTGCATTTTTTCTTCTTCACATAGTGATTACCATTAGGATTTTGATGGAAGTGGTTTTTTTCTTTTCGATTATCGGATTTTTCATGTAAATTGGGTGTTTTTTCTTGTTGTCTTTAGATTTGGTGTGTTTCGATATTCTTCAAATCTCACATAAGCAAGCAGAAAGTCCTTCCTCCAACAGGTTCCGCAACAGGTGAAATTAGATGCTTTAGCATCGGCTCGATCGTACAGGAGCTCAATTCCCTTCTCACCGACCGACAGGCCTTGCATCATTCTTCATCTGTTTACATATGTGACCTAAAATCAGCTTCAGCAAGTCAAATCCAGATGTCCCTTTCAAAGTGCCACCACATGCAGCCTGAATTTCAGCCTGCACATCCTTCGAGTTCAAATGCTAGTGCAATGCAGCCTTCGAGTCCGAATCCAGCAATGAGATGGGGTCGAGACTTGGCGACGTTGGAAAAGTGTCATTAACATTCAATGACATACATGGCACTGGAGTGAGATATGAAAAGTTTTTTTCTGTTGCTTTGCCTGAAGACACACAGAGCACATTGGGGGTACTGAAGGCAAAGAGGAAAGGAAAGGGAGATGCCTCATCTTGCCAAAAGACATGTCCTAACCTGCTATGCCATAGATCCTAATACAAAGGAGAACTACTACCAGCAGCAATGTGTCCCCCGAAACATCACTGTCATGAGCAGGAAATTGATCAAGGCTTGTAACATAGAAAGTTTCATGACCCGGAGTATTCATGACTGGGAAGTAAAAATCACATTCCAAGACAGTTTGGTAGCAAGCTTACTACTCGTAGTTGATATCAGGTTAAACTGGAAAGCAGAAGCATGGAAGACATGCTGCAGAACAAGATCAGGGCAAAAAAGCATGGGACCAACATGTTTCACCTCACTTTTCTGCCCAATGGGCATAGTAAGATAACAGGGTGTGGTGTAGACAAGGGTTTATACGAGTGAAACATGTGCAGATGAGGATTTAAGTGAACATTAGATCCACTGTCCATGATCCATGCATCAGAAACATAAGAAGCAGAAAGGCATAATGGCATACATGCCATCATAAAAGCATGGGATGGTGGACCAGGCTTGTTCTTTGAGACTGTTATCTTGCCGAGTAAACTCATCAGCTGCCCAAACCATACTGGTCTTGACTAAGGTTGGAACAGAAGAACCATAAAAAACCAGCAGAGCCTTTATCCCCTGTAGCAAAAGAATTATCAGAGAAGGGATGAACACTAGCATTAGCAGCAAATCGCTTGGATTTGTTGGAGTTAAACCCCGGGAAAAATCCATGCAGCACGTAACACCTGTCAGTTATTTGTTCTGCCTTCTTACAGCAAGAGCAGTACAACTGAGAACGACGAGGTGGACTGGGAGGAGTGAAATTAGGTGTGCAAGTGTTGGCAGATCGCTGGTCAGGTCTATCAACAAGAGAGTTAGGAACAAATCCTTTGGTCTGAGCAACAAAAGCAGCAGATTCAGATGCCTAGCAACGATTCCACATAACGACAAGAGGAGAAGATGAATCAGGTTCCTTGCATGTACTTTTGACGATTCCCAGCTTATTCTTAGCCAACAATGAGACCTCAACCGCTCGGCGCCAATGATTCTAGTTATCGCCATTGAGAGGTTTGTTAAAGAGTGTTACGAACGAGTCTGTTAATTATAAGCACAAACAATAACAAGTGGGTAAATATAAATGAGATAAAGAGCAGCGTGATGTTAGACTAGCTGGTCATTGATGGCCTTTAGGTTGTTGTATTCATTTTATTTTTCTTGAATTCGAGATTTTAGTTGAATTTGGTTTAGTTCCGTTTGTTTTGGTTTAATGGCCCCAACAGGTATCTGTATTTGTTTTGGTTTCTGAAATTTTAATTTATTTTTTCAAAAACATAAATAGAAATAACGAAGGAAATCCGTAGCTGAAATATATAAGAAAACTTTTTTAAATCACATTAGCTAAGGATTTCCGTCGTTAAATTAATGTTCCTAAAACTTTAAAAAAATTTAGCTACGAAATTCCGTAGTTAAACCATACATAAAAATCAGCATTTAAAAAAATAGTGACGGAATTTCGTAATTAATATTTAATGAATTAATTTCAAAATTTCCTTTTTAGTGATGGCTTTCCGTCACAAAATTAAACTAACAAGCACTAAAATATAACGACGCAATTTCGTCGTTATATTTTAATAAAAAAGCATAATTATTTAGCGACGACATTTCGTCGTTATATTTTAATGAAAAAACATAATTGTTTAGCGACAGAAATTTTTCGCTAAAATTGTTGATACGAAAACCAACCTGGGTTGGTCTAGTGGTGTTCGACTCAACCTTCTTCTTGAAGGTCTTGGGTTCGAATCCCACTAGCCTAAAAATCCATGTTGGCCACGTCCGTTGATTTCGGTCAAAGTTTTAACCGATGCTGATGGGGGGCGCCTTATCAGTGTCCGGGGGATTAGTCGAGGTGCGCGCGAGCTGGTCCGGACACCCTCGTCACCAAAAAAAAAAAAAAAAACCACAAATCTTTGCGACGGAAAAAACAATCTGTCGGCTTTTAATCCGTCGTTAATCTGTCCCTAATTTAATTTAGTGACTGTTTTTTTGATTTTTGTTACTGAAATTTTCCTTCGCTAAATAATTGTTTTTTTTTTTTTTTTTTTTGTAGTGAATTTCCATATAACAATGATGAAGATCGATTTATGACAATGGAAGTTACAAAAACATACCTGTTGCGAGGGACGATGTGGAAAAATCAAGCTTGGTGGTATCGTGGGTTGACTCGGGTTATGAGTTGAATATGATGAACTTGTGATCTGGTAAAACAATCATTTTGTTGCATAACCATTATATGTACTATAGCTAAAAGAAATCAACTTTTATCCGACTTCCTGCATTCAGTTTATGACGAAAGTTTATTGACATATAACACAATCCACCATCTGATGTTCCATAGATACCCATCCCAGAGTTTGACGATCCTCTGCCTCTTAGTCCTTGCACGTTTGTTGTCCTTCTGTTTTGTCTCCTTCCTCTCTCGCAAGCATCAAGACATTCTTTTGCAAGAGAATGTCTACTTTCATTAGGGCTAAATTTGGAAATAAAGGAAAAGCGAATACCTTATATGTAGTAGACAAGCTTATGTGTTACTATCATCAAATTCTCCAAATCTAAGCATTATCTATCTAATTAATGAGAAAAATTTAATCTATTTATAATTGATATTACAAATATATCATTAGTAAAAATCGGGTAAATAAATATATTTGAGCAATCAAAGTTGACGGAAAAAAGGAATTTTAGGATCAGGATGAATCAGACTACCTATAAGAATGGTAATTTTATTATAAATATAGAGTTGATTACGGGATAATAAGCAGTTAGATCAGAATTCACATATCAAAATTTAACAGGTAACTCTGGTTCTGTCTCTGTTCTCCTCGATCGTCACCCATGCACGATCGTATCTGGTTGGTTGTTTGATTATACTGAAGTCCTTGCAGGTGCGAGATGGCGTTTTGTCGTAAGCGAGATTTCATGTTCTGTGAGTATTGTGGGACTATGTTGAACCCGAAATCACCCAAGGACGACAGGTGCCGCTATTGTAAAAGCCAAGATTAACATGAAGGGTATGTATGATTGCTTTGGCACTTTTCATTATTCATATGAACGATGTTAGATGTTTTCTTCTAAGTTAAATTTCATTTTTTTCAGAGCTTCAGGGGGTAGAGTATTCCTATACCATCTCTGGAGAGGTGTACTCTTGATCACACTTCATAGGTTGTCATTTTTTCACCATCTATTATTATGGTTTTGCGATTACTTGCTTTCTATCGGTTTATAGGAAATCAGAAAGCAATTAGGCGTACCGTCAATCTTTGAATTGGGTGGAGGCAGCAGAGCCAAAGTGGAAGAGCAACGTGTAATGGTCAATCAACCATGTCAGGAGTGCAACCATAGTCCCATTGCGATGCTAAGTGCACAACAAGTAAGTTCATATTTACCTCGATCTTGTGTTAATCTTGGTATTAAAATTCATAAAATTTACGTGCTGTCTCGTCGCAGACAAGATCAGCTGACGAAGGACAGAGTATTTTCTACGAGTGCCCGGCTTATAGACACCGATGGAAGGAGAACAGTTAACATTTTAATGTAGTTTCTCAGAAGCTCTATGCGTACTATCTCGCCTTATTGGATTCTGTCGGATTTTGTTGGATACTCCCAACTGGGAGTTGATTTCTTTTGTTTGAAGTTGATGGTCATAATTTGGTTGTTTCCCTAGCAAGTTGTTGGACGATTACACTTCTTTGGTCTTCTTGTTTTGTTGTGTGCTCTAAGCACATGATTAATTTCTTTGTAACTGCATGGGATATTGTTATTTTGAGTTTGAAAATGATGCCATAAAATTATGTTTTGAGCATACATAGCGGAAAACATAAAGTGTCTTGGAATATAGTACTATAAGAATTTCTGAGCCGTAATGTCGAAGTGTCTTGAAAACTTATGGTGACCATGAAGTTAAAAAAGCTGGAAAGTTTTGAAGGGCTTGTATAAGGATGGCTTCTCTGACATAGCCAAGAGAGTTCAGTTGTCAAGGAAAGAACCTTTTGGATGCAAGACGCTTCACGTGTAGTTTAGCGAACTTGACAACTTCTAGAGTCTGCTTGTGAACCAAACTCTCTTGAAAAAGTTTATCTGGTGTCAAAACGGAGACTGTGGAAAGAAAAGATTGAGGAACAAGTCCTTTTTGACAAAAGAGATAAAGGGTCGTAGAAATAAAGACCCAAGATTAGAGAAAACAATTTATGTTGTGGCAAATGGCAAGAAGAGGAAAGCTCGTAGCAATAAGAGGTTTATAAGAGAGTAATCATTAAGTGTGAATGTTGAAGAGGCACTCTCTTACTCTCTTTGTTATCTACGATCTCTCGATGAATCTATACGTACAAAAAAAAAAAAAATTTGATGAAATAATCGAACTTGATTTGATACTAAATTTTTTTTTGAAATAATCGAACTTGATTGACCACTATAATTGACATAACAATATTAGTTATCTAATTGTATAATGATTAATATTTTCATGGTAGAGTTACATAAAAAAAAATATGTGAAAATTTTCAAAAAACATCATTTTAAATATTTATTTTTAAATAGATATCACCCGAGTTTTTTTAATCCGACGAGGTAACACCAAACCTTCCACCCCACCAAATCGGCCCCTTGAAATCCACCGGAACCGCTTCCCCTCTCCTCGCCAACACCTCATCTCGCTCCCTCATTCCCTCAGTGCCCTCCCCACTAGCCCACCGTCGACTATGATCGATGACGTAACCACCTTTGCCGGTGCCGCCGTCGAGGATGAAGATGATGATGGCATACCGCCGCCGCTGTGAGAGTGATGGAGCGACAAAGGCGGCTCCGACTACAGTGACGACGACGATCACGAAGGTGAGGGCAGCGACCATGACAGTGGAGAGAAGAAAGGGTGAGGCGACGACAGCGGCGGCGGTGGCGGTTAAGGATTTTGAGAGTGTTGGAGAGCGGTGTGACGTCGATGGTTGGAGTTTTCGGATTCACATACTACTTGTTTTGGTTGAATTTCGACGGACATATTAATTGCTTCGATCGAATTATAACTATTTATTAGTCACTCGGTCATACTAGTGTGCATATTAGACCTATTACTATAAGTAGAATAGACAGCACTATTAAGTGTTTAACCGTATTTCTTGATCCTAATGTTACCTTATGGGAATTTAGGATCTCAACCAATTATCTCCCGAATCTTTAAGTGCATATTAAGTATTTAAGCTTATTATGATGACGACATCAACTATGTATCACAACCAACATCCCGAATCTTTATGTGTAACGTCCCGAAATCCGGAATGCCCGGCACGTGACGTTATGCCGTCATAGATCCAGTCCATGACAAGGCTAAACAAACCAAACGGGTTTTTGTAGGTACAGAAGTTAAGGAAGGTACCTAGACGATACAAATCATAAATACAAATAATGATATGTATTCCTAAATACATTATAATGTCTCATTGCTTACAAGTGGTTTTCAACAAGTAAATATTACATCTCGAACAACGAGATTAATGACTATATGCATAATATCTCACTCTAATGCTTCAGCATCGCTTGGTGATGAATCTGCAAATAAAACACGTAACCATGAGCTAAAAGCTCACAACCAAAGTCTATACATTCGATTTGCAGGGTACTTCCCCGACTATGGCAATCGATGAGTATCTGTAAAACATTTTCTTATAGCCGTAGAAAATAATGAATGTCATATCAACCATACACATATCAAAAGAGTAATCATCATTATTCTCTTTTCTTCATATAGCTTCGCATTGCTTTTAGGAGTCGTTCCTCTATTTTGCATTTAATTAGGGTTTATGACTCGACTCAAAAGCAACGACACTCCAAGGATATGACCGACTCGGAGTTCA
>JAOVYX010001452.1:0-12634 GCA_035668315.1 Drosera spatulata | reverse complement strand
GGGGGATCGTGTTCATGTTAGTGCCATACTATAGTTTAATCACAGGGCAAATAAGTATCATTCTTTGAGCAGAACACTTTGTGTAGTATATATAATATCGTTGCATTGGGTTTGGGTTTGAGCATTATGTCTTGGCAATATCATTACTTTGTGTTTGCTATTCATATCGTGTATCATGGGACTATGTTGGACTTACTCCTTAATCAATTCGTGCAGAACTCCTCAATTTCTATAAATTCCCTGGGGATGATATTCCTATTATTAGGGGGTCTGCCTTGTGTGCGTTACAAGGGACAAACGAGGAATTGGGGAAGCAGGCTATACTGAAACTTATGGATGCCGTGGATCAATACATACCTGATCCTGTCCGGCAGCTGGACAAGCCATTCCTAATGCCAATTGAAGATGTATTTTCAATCCAGGTAGAAAGTGTAATCTTTTACCATTGTGTACGTTGATCATGTCCAGACTCCAGACTGCACAGGTTAAGTGGAAAGTGTCTGTGTGCTCTTGGTTATGCACGAGTAATATGGTTAGCCCAGAACTGCAAATTCACAGTTCCTCGTTGTAATGCATATTGATATCAAGCTCTTGAGTACTTGTATCTTTGTTTTGGTATTATTTGGGATGCTCATGTGGAGTTGAGGCTAAAATTTAGGATTCAAGCACTCTGCTTTCTCATCAGTAGGCGTCTGATCCATTGTTGTGATTTTTAAGGGACGTGGGACTGTTGTCACGGGCCGCATAGAACAGGGTACCATCAAAGTTGGGGAAGATGTTGAAATTTTAGGATTGAGACAGGTAATTATGCGCTTACAAGCTCATGTTGGTCAGATTGTTGAAATCTTTGATTCTTTCATGATATTAACACTGCTCATTATCCTGTTTCCTGCAGAGTGGCCCGTTGAAAAGCACAGTGACTGGTGTAGAGATGTTCAAGAAAATCCTGGACAATGGACAAGTATGAATGATATGAAGGATGGTTTATTTATCATTTACATATCTATTGAATAACTGATAGAGCTTCCCTTCTTTTCCTCAATCCTATAGGCTGGTGACAATGTGGGTCTTCTTCTGCGAGGTTTGAAACGTGAAGATGTTCAACGTGGACAAGTGAGTGCTAGTACCCACTTTGGTGACATATTAACATGATAGAACTGTTTCTTGTTTTATTGATTGCTCGTGTTACTGGAACTATGATGGCCATGGTGTCAAGAGCAGGACATTTCTGAATTACTGCTTTAGAAATCCTGCAAATGCATCTTTGTTTGTCTCAACAATACAAAATTTCATTATAGTTTAAAGGTTTGTCCCCTGATACTTCATGGGATGGCGAGAAATTAGTACGTGCTTTGAGCGTGTCCGGACCCTTTACTGTCGTCGTGCTTTGAAGGTGGTGACCAAACCTGGTTCTTTGAAGACGTGCAAAAGGTTTGAAGCAGAAATATATGTTCTCACAAAAGATGAAGGTGGCAGGCACACGTCTTTTGTTTCCAACTACATGCCCCAGTTTTACATGAGAACAGCAGATATTACTGGGAAAGTAGAGTTGCCTGAAAACGTGAAGATGGTCATGCCTGGCGACAACGTTACGGCTACTTTTGAGTTGATGCAACCTGCTCCTCTTGAAGCAGGTTTGTTCACACCCCCTGCCCCCCTTCCATTTCTTTCCTGTAATTTCGTTTATTTTGGTTTTAGTGTCTTTCCTTTTGTTTGCCAGTTCCATGCATTTCTGCTGATACGTATTTTAATCACTTTATGAAGATGAGTATGATGGGCTGTGTTGATGGTAAACTACACGTCCTGATTTCCATCCACACTCAAATTTTCGACCTAGAGTAATTATGAACCAGGAAGTAAGTTTTGCTGATTGTAAACTGTAATTTCTCATAGTATTGGAATGGGCGATTCTAGTTCAGGTTGCAAGCGCCCATCTCCATTTAATCAATTGTCCAGTCATTGACTAGGTGTTTAAACTGAACTTATGGTGTGGCATAGGATGGTTAATGCGATGTCTTTCCTTGACTACATTTTTACTGATCTTGCACTACCTTAACTGAATGATAATATACTGATGTTTGGGACGTAAAAGCATACACTGTCACTTATCATGCTGCCTTTACAGGTCAACGATTTGCTATCCGAGAGGGAGGAAGGACTGTCGGAGCTGGAGTGGTATCAAAGGTGATTGGATGAGATGCTAGGGTTGCCCTTTGCCTATATGTTTCTCTCGGCAATTTTGTTCCGGCCTAATGGAGGTGCATCAGCACTAAGTTTTAGATGTGAGAACTTTTTGTAGATTAGATTAGAGAAACCCAACTATTGTTTGAAGTTACGTTCAAAACTAATCAAGGTCATTATTTAAAATGTACTACCTGGAAACATGTTTTGTGATTCGCAATAAGGGGGTCACTTCACTTGCATAATTTGAAGAGCCACTGTGGCTTGATATCTGTAGTCTTCGGCGTTAACTTCATGCTGTCAGCTAATTGTAAATCAATCAAAATTTGTTAAATGCTGTTGTATTTAATTACATCGTTGCTTTTGCCATGGAATGTCCTCTTCTCAGCGTTCTTGTTCAGCTCAATATGACATTTACTTTTACAGATGCGGCGATTGTACAGGATGGCTCTGATGAGATGTCTACACGAATCAGTGGTGTGATTCGCATGAGGTTGATAAAACATTGTTAGAAAAGTTCCTACGACATTGCTTGGTTATGAAGATCAGCTTGCTTTAGCATTTGATAATACTTGATTGCTCATCGGAGAAATACAGATGTATGCATTCATCAGACAATGAAGCTAAACATTCATCAAGGCTTGGGCGTACCAATACGTAGATTTCCTATAGTCGAAATGGAGATAAGTCAATCTACCTAATCAAGCAAGCATTCCCTGAAGCCATTCAACCTAGCTCGAAGAGAAACGATCTACGATAGATCAACTATCCATGTAACATCTTTCCCTTGTAGGCAATTGATCACATAATAAATCGTACACGGCAAGGGTATTGTTAATTTAGGTCCTTTGAAGACTTCCACTTCCTGCAGCAATGAGCACAGATGTCCTAATGAAGCTATGAGCCAAACAGCTACTGAGCAAGATTGCAGAAAGCGTGGCACAATAGTAAAGTCAAATTCTAGACAAAGGGAATTCCATATACCATTGCAGTAGAAGACTGATTAAAGTCCGACGTAGCAAAGGTCAGGCAATGAAGCTGGAGAGACCACAACTTAGGACAGCAAAATGCTATCAAACTACACTTCCAACAGTAAACTGCGGCAGAATTCAACTGGAAACTCCAAATTCAACAAGAAAGAAGCCACCTAACTACGGCAAAAGGATCAAAAGGACCGCCCCAGAACCGATAAGGGGCTCGGGTGGGGAATCCGCCCAAGGAGGGGCTCGCGTCTGATTAGCTAGTTGGTGTCCGAAGCCGTGACATAGATGGTGATTCTGGATGGATAAGTACCCTTTGAACCATATATTCACTGTAAATGTAGCCAGCAGAAAACTTAGAGCTTATGCGTGAATCTCTGCATATTGCATCCCAGCTTTGATGACATTGGCACAATACAGAGACTGTTGCTGATTACCTGAATCATAATCTCAATAACAAATACGTTCCATCAACTGAAGAGAGTGTAATTCGAGGATTAACTACATCATGCATCACAAGTCTACATTTTGAGTCCATAATGAAGGAGAAAGCATCCACAGAAAAACCATATAAGCATGAAGAATGATGATAAACAGTCTCAGAATAAACTTCATGCTACTGATCTTTGGCCAAAAAACGAGTACTAGAAAAGAAACTGAAGATCCTATCCAAATCATTGTATAAGATCATATAATTCCAAACAAGGAACTGCTGTAAATCCATGACGACAAAAACTTCATAGCTTCTGATGAGACATGAACACAAGTGTGATCATACAGGCTACAGCTATGAAAAACAAAACTCACCTCATAGCAACGAGGGAAGAATTAAAAATCAAGCCACTGAAACAACTAGATGGCAGCATTCCTCTGTCTAATCTTTGCCTTCTCGGCATCAACAATTGACTCAACCAACTTCACAGCACCATCAAGCTTCCCCTTCGCGTTCACAACCACGTAATCAAAACTCCTCACATGCTTCACCTCCTCCCTCGCCGTCCCAATCCTAACCAACAACTCCTCGGCGCTCTCCGTCTTCCTATCAATCAACCTATTCACCATCTCATACTCATTCTCCGCAACCACAAACACAAACACGGCCGAATCCCTCAGTATTCTCCTCAACGTCGCCGCCCCCTGAATATCCACCCTAAGCACAATATCGTCCCCCATCGCCATACGCTCCCTAATCTGCTTCTTAGGAATCCCCTTATAATCGCCATACACCAACGCGTACTCCAACAACTCGTCCCTCTCCACCATCCCCAAGAACTCCTCCTTCGACACGAAATGATAGTCCTTCCCCTCCACCTCGCCGGGCCTCATACCCCGACTCGTCACAGTCACCACAAAATGTATCCCGTCCCTTTGCTGTATCAGTTTCCTTATCACGGCGTCCTTGCCTACCCCGCTGGGGCCGCTGATGACGACGATCAACGAGCCCGGTTTGGGGACTATTGGATCGGGGGAGAAGGCGGAGCCGAGGGAGGATTCGAGGGCGCAGAGGAGTTCTGCCCTATCGGCCTTGTCGATTGCTGGGATTGGGATGATGCGGGACCGTTGGCGACGGGAGTCCATTTTGTGATGGGTCGATGACATGGGTCGATTGAAGAGTTTTGGGATTGGAGTGAGGGGTTTTAAGGGGATGCGAAGGGGAAAGGGAAAGGGAAGGGGACGAACCAGAGAGGTGAAGAGTCTTCTACAGAGCATTTGGGGTGAGTGGAGATGAAGATAATGGTGAGGTTTTGGGATTTTGATAGGGTTTTGGGGTGGAAGATATCAAGTGTGGATGTTTTGGATGGCGCTATGGTTCAATATTACAGTTGGTTTGAGGGTTATGTTGATGCTTATCATTTATACCAACCGACGACCGTCCTAGGCATTCTAACATGTTATCTTACAATAATATTTATATATTTTATATTATTTTTTATATATTAATATAAATTTTATTTTTATATCAAATCATATTTGATCGTCCCACAAACGTAATTTATATAACCATTGATGTTCCACGATAAATTTATAAAAAAATTACGTTTGATCGTCGTTGTACGCATGTCAAACTTTACATCGATACACGTGTCAGGTCAAAATATTATAACAATTTTAAGACGAAAGAAATAACATTATTAAAAAAATGAAACTCTGAGAATCAATAGATGAAAAGATAAGAAGATTTTCAAACGAATGTATATAAATATTCATTAATATGATTATAATATGGAATAAACACACTTTTTATGTATTCGTCATCTTTCCTTTTTCATGATAGCCATTTTTTTAACCAACGTGATTTGCTCCTACAATCACCAATTATATTAACCATTCAATGAGTGTCCAAATAATAGTGCTTGAAATGCAGATTCAGATATTTTTATTGTGATCAAGATTTCATAGAATAAGATATACATTGTTTGTTCAAGTAACAAGAATAATTATATATTCTAAGCTAGATCAAACAAATTTTCCTGTTATTTATATAAACCTTCTCTCATTTTTCTTTAACAAGATTAAGGATCAATGCAAATTCAGACAAACAGGATGGTAGTCATCAAATTATCATTTAAAACCTTCACCAACTTTATTGCACAACCAAAACCAAACTCCATCAACATCATCTACCCCAATTCGTTGTCCGTTCTTCATCCATCTCCTCCTCTCCCCTCAGGTCTTCCTTCTCTTCCTCCCCTTCTCGAATTCTCGGGCACCTTTGATTTCCCGATCTTCTCATCCTTGACCTGAAATCCATCTCCGATCTCCAATTCCCCACCCAACCCCTCTCAAAACCCATCTCCCAATTCCTCAATTTCATCCCTCAAACCCCTAATTTTTCTTGCCGAGCTCATTTCTTCCACCAATTCTTCACATTTGAGGCTCTTTTTATCGTTTTGGTGCTGAATCTCAGCTTGCCATCATCTCAATTTCACTTGGCTTCCACATCGTCAGCTCATCGTCCAAACCCTAACTTTTCTTACCCTTCTCCAATCGGCCACGATTTCATGATATTTGAGGCTCTGTTTACCTTTTGGTAAAGAATCTGAGGTGCCCACCCGCTCAATTTTGCTTCGGTTCCACATCGTCTGCTCATCCGCCAAACCCTAGAATTTCTGACCCATCTCAAATCGGCTACGATTTCATATTATTTGAGGCTCTGTTTACCTTTTGGTGTAGGATCCGAGGTGCCCATCAGCTCAATTTCATTTGGGTACCTTGAAAATTTCTAGCTTTAGATATGGGTATCTGCGAGGCTTGTGCTGAACCAACTAAACCATCATCGTGTTCCTCTTCTTCTTGTTCTGCGATTGTTACGCCGACTACATCGACCTCTAGGACGGAGACGGTGACAGGGTCGCACCAGTTCGTGATAACGGGGTATTCGTTGTCGAAGGGCACTGGGATTGGTAGGTACATCACCTCTGAGGTGTTCGATGTTGGAGGGTACTCGTGGGCTATGTATTTTTATCCCGATGGGAAGAGCCCGGAGGATAATGCGGCGTATGTGTCGTTGTTCATTGCGTTGGCGAGCGAGGGGACGGATGTGAGGGCTTTGTTTGAGCTGAAGTTACTGGATCAGAGTGGGAATGAGAGGCATAAGATTCATAGCCACTTCGAGCGGGCGCTTGAGAGCGGACCGTATTCTCTCAAGTATCGGGGTAGCATGTGGTAATTAGTCTCATTCCTTGTTCTTTTGTAGGATTGATTTTGATTAGCTTTTGTATTTGATCATATGATGTATGACTCTGTGATTGATCGCTTTTTCTTTGCTTGATCTTGTATCCATCTGGTCCTAGTTTCTTTCATGTTGGTCGATACATCACATAGTTTCTTTAGATAGTCCTACTCCTAGAAAACGAACTACAATCGTGAGCGAGACTACTTGAATCAAACAACATTGTGTTGATGCTTAGATTGGTGATGTACTTAAGTAAGAAGAGAAATCAGTTTATTGAGAATGCACATTCTGTACTTTATGCATAATGCAAAAGTGCTTGCGGTTTTTTTTTTTGTTTTTGTTTCTAACACTATATGCTGATGTTAGTTTCCGAATGCTTTTGGTATGCTTCAGGGGCTATAAGCGTTTCTTCAAGAGAAGTCTCCTTGAGGGATCTGACTACCTGAAAGATGATTGCCTTCTAATAGAGTGCAAAGTTGGTGTTGTGAAGACACAAACAGAGGGTCCGAAACTGTACACCATCCCATTGCCACCATCTGATATGGGTAAACAATTTGGGCAACTCCTGGAGAGCCAGAATGGAACAGATGTAAGCTTTGAAGTTGATGAGGAGATCTTTGCTGCACACAAGTTAGTACTTGCAGCACGCTCACCTGTATTTAGGGCACAACTTTTTGGTCCAATGAAGGAGAAGAGCATGCAGTGTATAAAGGTCGAAGACATGGAAGCCCCTGTTTTCAAGGTTTGCTATACATCCTCCTTGTATTGCATTTCTACCCTCTTTCGGTCACAGTTTTTACTGCTATGAGGGTATGGTGTGTGGTTGCATTGAATGGTTTTCCTATAACAATGAAGAAACCGTTTCTATTGTTTTCAAAGCTAGCTAATTTTAGAATAGTTCCTATTGGAGGAATTTGGTTGTAATTTCTTACTCTATGCTGTTTCGTGTAGTGTCCTATTGTGTCTTTGCTAACAAGGTAGTTTAGTAGGTATGCTATTCTTGTTTGCTAGTAATTCTGGTGTGATACAGGATCTTTAAACGTGGTAACTCTTTGCATGAGGGGCTGCCCTTGCTTCAAATGTGCTTCTGCTACTGCTTCAGGTTACCGTTTTCCTTGCTGCAAATGTGCTGCTTACCCTCCGTTCATTGCATTACAAACAATGCCAGCTATCGCGTCACTGGTTCTAGCATTTGATTTTTGGATGCATCATTCTTATTTTACTTGCTATTTGTTTTCATTCCTTCGGATGATCAATCTTTTTGGGCTTATGTATTGCCGATAGATTTTTCTTGTGTTATTACTCTTGGAGAGGAGCCTTTATCACTCGGTCCAGTATGTTCCCTGTTAAACTTTTTATAGAGAATGTTGTGATCTTATTGAAATTTATGTTTTTCCTTTTTCTCCATCTCCTTTAAAGTTCCAACAAATTGGAGTATCTGATTACTTAGCCTTGCAAACTGAAGGTTCCGGAGAAGTGAGAACCACTTCATATGGCTTTATCACATCTGAAATCTGGTTTGGTTGGTTGCCCTGGTTCCATGGTCAGATTTGCCACTGGGACTATATAGTGGGGGCCATGATCCAGGTTTTATCGTTTCCTTGTTGTCTTGAAAATATGGAAATTTAGGAGTATCTGATCAAACTTTCATTTATGAAGCTTGGTTTTTGATGTTCTGTAGGCCTTGCTGCATTTCATATACTGGGATGAACTGCCTGATATGCAAGAACTAGTTGGTCTAAATTCAAAAGGTGCTTCCACTTTGATGGCTCAGCACTTGCTAGCTGCAGCGGATAGATATGGGCTTGATCGGCTTAAGCTCTTGTGTGAGGCAATGCTTTGTGAAGATGTTACCATAAATACTGCAGCCACGACTTTAGCCTTAGCGGAGCAGCATCACTGTTCCCAACTAAAATCTGTATGCCTGAAGTTCATAGCATTGCGTGAGAATCTTCGAGGTAAGACTTGGTACATGCTTTTAGCTTTCTGAATACGTACTCTATGCTTCTTCCAGTATTTACCACCATTCCAAAATGTCGTTTAAATAGTTTAAAAAGTTCTCGAGGACCTTTTAATTTGCAGTTTCGTTGGAATTTTGTATCATTCTTAAAGCTTTACAAGGTGTTCAATATTGAACTATGAAACTATTTTGCCTTCTCCTCTAGCAAATGGTTTTGGATTAGTTAGTTTATTGCACTACATTAGAGTAGGCATTCTCCCAAAGCAAGTTAATTAAAAAGAAGCATGAGAAGGGTGTCCTTAAACAACCTCCACGCTTGATAAACTTGATTGTTGGTTTTCCGGAAAAGGAATTCAGTGTCCCACCTTACCTTGCTGAGTCCGTTGATGTAGATACTCTTGATCCATGTGTCCGGCGCATAAAATCTCATCCCTTTTAAGGAATATGACCTTTGAAGACTGGGAAAAATCCTCCACGCATCATTTCTTAAATGAGAGCTCAAGTTTTTACTTTTTGGTTGCCTGCTAGTAGAATTTCTTTTGCTTTAAAAAATGGGTTCAGCTCTCTAGTGTTTTTTACTGCCTCCCGTAGTTATTTATCATCTGAATGTGTGTTTTCGAACTTAAAACATTGAGGGATGTGGGTTACTTCTTTTTGTTTCAGCTGTCATGCAAACTGATGGATTTGGGTACTTGAAAGCAAGTTGCCCTTCTGTTCTCACCGAGCTGCTCGAGTATGTGGCTAGAATCACTGAGCATTCTCTCTCTGTATGCACATTTGGAGGAGATGTCTTGCTAGATGGAAGCGACGCAAACAAGAGACGGGTAAAGCCGAGGATTTCATGAGGATCACATTGACCCTTTGCTCGGCAATGCTAGTTGATAATACCATGTCGCAGATTTCTAATTTGTTGCAACACAGATGTTCTCAGTCCTGTGTAGAAGCATGTTGTTGTAGCCTACCTGTATTAATTCTATACAATGTAGAACAGTCTTGCACAACTGCTGAGATGTCGGGCTCGTGTTCCTGTGCTGATGTTAATTGTACCTGTTGAAGAAAATGGACCTACGGTTGAATTCGTAAACTTTGTCTACTTGAATGAACTTATCTTTCAGAGCTTTGGTTCTTTTCTCTTGTTATTTTGGTTGATTTTTTACAGGCAGAAATTGTTAATTGTTATGAGCTCATAGATTTCTGATTCCTGTTGCATGTTTTCTAGATTGTGATTTTAGATTTGGCTGAAGAGTGCCGCATGTTAGCTGCCTTCTGTGATTTGAAATTTTTTGGAGTTAAATTTTTTAGGGTGGTGATGTAAGAATGGGAAGGCCTAATATCGCTCGTGTAGTGATGATCAAAGAGGTCAAACGTGCAATGGTCTGGAATTGGATATGCGCGAATGATATATTTCATCAATCCAAAACTGGCGTTGTATCTAATTCGTTTATTTTTCGTTTCGCTGACATGCCATGGGATGTTTTTCATGGCCTGAAGCCTGTTTCGTTTTGCTGACATGCCACGGGATGTTTTTCATGGCCTGAAGCCTGTAGAACATATCTTATGTAGCAAAGAGGCATGAACAATTCATCAATATATAGAAAGAGAGAACAGAGACTTGCAAGAACGACGACAAGACATCCTCAACAACCAATGATCAAGTATAATTCAATAGTATTTTCAAAGTTCGAGTACAGACTATCAAGAATTGTGAATTACAGCATTGGAGTTACAATCGACCATACGCAGAGTCAGATAGTCGTCTCCTTTTGTAATAACATCAGCATGGAACAACCAGAGTATGGCATCCTCCCTCGAGAGTAACAGGCATCTGGTACATCATCACGGTTAGTTACACGACATTATGAATCCGAAGTACAATACAAGGAAATGAAATGATTTATCTTCCATTCCCGCCTCTACACCGTGATTTTCTAGGCAATTGATTCATATAAGGAGAATCCTACCGCTGATCCTCGATATCTGACAGAGGGCTCCCTTAACTGGAGATCAACCTCAATCCTTTCCACAAATCGTGCACATAAGCGATATCACTAGCAAGACACCACCAGCATTCCACAACGCCTTGCATAAAACAAATGAAACCAGCAAACAGGGAAAAGGTGTTGTAGTCGACTCACGGGCATTGTGTTAAATTAGCTAGTACCAATGGTTTCCAGTTGCACCTTGAGCTGCAGCAACCTTCCTGGCCAAATATTGAGGCTTAGGCTGGAGGCCGTTAGACCCTTCATTTGCTTCTTCATCTCCCCTATCATTTTTGCTGGGTGGATTTCTCTTGGGATAAACAGAAGCAGCGTATTAAGATGGGATACCCACTCGTCTCTGGTCATGAGCCTCGGATGCCGCTGCTGCACCACCATTGTGATGCAACATGGAGCTTACGATCTTCCCTGGCCTTACAGCAGCAGTAGGAGCAGATCCTGTAATACCATTGAGGAAAGAATGGTGATTTAGCATACAAGTTTAGCCAGAATATAAAAAACAGGAAATGGTAAGGTACATACTAACATCAAAACCAAGAAAACGATCAGACCTTGTACACTTTGTGTTTGCATAGGCAGTCTCGTCATGGGAATCGCATTGCTTGACTGCTCAACATCCTTTATTTGACATTTAGAGAGATCAACTATAACCTCCTCAGAGTTCAGCACTGCATTGTCCGAGTACAACACACACGCCCTGCATATAAATATGCTGAAGGTATGAATTAGCAGTCTTGTGGCATATAAGTACCAGGAACTTCAGGGTATGAAGGAGCAGATATGTTGTGCACTATTTCACGATATGTCTGATAGCTGGCTTTTAATTGCTAACCAGGTAGGTCCGAGTACACAGACAAAGAGGGACATAATATGGACGTAAAAAATTACCTCGGTAGAGAGGCATGCTGTCTCTCAGGTGGAGCACCAGTTGAACCATTTTTATAGTGTTCCTCAAGGTAGGCAAATTGTTTCTTGAACTGATCAACAGCGCTGCAAGACGAGAGGAAGTCAGAGACCTCTCAAGCACCCTTTTGCAACAGAGGACATAGAGAAATAATTGGATGATTGGTAAACCTAAGCCTCCAAACTGGTGGTGATAACGACTAGCATAAATCGTGTAAAGATGACCTAGAAAATTCAAAACTTGGTCCAGGGAAGAACACTACTACATCCGATTCGCTTCCCTATATGAAGAGATAGTACGAATATCTTCAACAATCATTCTACTTATTGTTACAGACGGCACACAACAGCCTATAGAAGTGTCGACAAAGCATCTTGAATAAAAGTAACAGTTTGGAAATACTCTGAAAAGGTTTGTGCTTAATACTGAATGAAAAAGGCTATATTGAGGAACAGTTGTGTTTTAAACTTTTATGACAGCAAAACTATCATTCTCCTCAACTTGTGACTCGCCTCTGGATCAAAGATGGTTATTTGACTTCGCAGTAAAAGAGCAATTGAACCAGAAGTTTGGTTGTTTGCTTTTTTGTTTTTTTTTTGGGTCAGAAAACAAAGTATTTTGAAAATAACAGTCTTTGCGGAAAATTTCAATATAATCAATGCATGAAATTTAAGATTGGCTTAAATCCTACCATACTGAGTATAAAATAAGCATAAACCAGAGCACTTGGGAAAAGCGTATATAAGAAATCGAGCGAAAAAGCACAGAAAGCACTATTTTAATCGCAAGCAAAACAGGCCATTAAATAGCAGGTGCAATCGACTGCATAAAGTAATAAATATATCCTGAAAAATGAGATAAGGAATTTAAATTGGTCTAACAGTGATCAAAACCTTATCAGCAGCAATACCTTGGATACATGAAACCAGTTGGCTC